>JZKD02S1222448.1:155309-178635 GCA_000966675.3 Picea glauca | reverse complement strand
ATAACATTACTAATCTAAATTACAACTAATGGCCTAAAACTGACATAAATAAAATAGCATTACTAATCTAATATGCCCCAATTAAGGGGTAATGAGCCAACATTAGGGCTTAACATCAAATGGATAAGAATCAATATAATAATGTTCTAACTCACAAATTTGGGCTAGCATGTACAAGCAATTGAGTTCTTGATCAACTTTAGTCAGTGAGTGGGAGTAAAGGTGAATAGAAGGAAGACTTTAGTGAGAAAAATGTAGAGGTATGGTATTGACATCAGGTCTTCAAGCAACCTAAGGAAGAAAAAACTCAAACACAATATATTATTGATTTCAAAGTTTAAGGAACAATGAAGAACATCATAATAGTTCTATAATCAAACATCTTTCATAACACAACTACAACAATCCCATGTGAATCATTCAATCATGGAAAATTCAGTATAAGAGGCAATACGATGGAATAATAAAAGATGACTTATATTAATCAAGAAATCTCAAATCAAGTACATAATTAGAGAAGCAGTATGCTTCATCAAAATATTACAATAAGGGATCCTAGCTCAACCATTGCCCCCTTTCCTAAAGAATTTGGAATGTTTATTTATAACAAAAAGGGAAGGCAACAATTGGAGGTGTGATCTGTCCTTCCCGCCATAAGATTCTCCAAATTATTTATTTAAACTAACATCTAAGCTAACAACTTTGCTATAAAAAGGGAAAATGTTGGCAACTGATCCAACCAATTTTTAACTAACATGATCTTGATTGATGCACATCCCTTTCCATGCCAAGTGTCATGTAGGGGTTGTAATTTGTCATCATGCTTCCACCTATGGTCTTAGTCATTCTCCACATCATCATCCACTCACAATAATGATAACTCAAACCTCTTGATTCTAGGTGCCAATTGGTAGAGTCCTTCAGTAGCATGATAGGTAGCAGGTTTTGTAGTGCCTTCACAAAATGATCTGCATATTTCGTAGCACAGTCTCCAAAACAGGCCTGCAGAATTGGTATCTCTGAGTTTATATGTCTCTGTGTATGATTTGGTAGTGCCACATTGAAGCGGTCATGCAGAATTTGTAGCACCCGACATCGAAATGGATATGGTAGCACCCTCTGGAATTCACATTGTCATCGTTACACTGCTTAATGGATCTGGTAGAACCCTATGGAATTTGTAGCACCATACTTCAATCACCTCCAAGATATTTATATTGATTGTAAATTTTCCACAAACTTTCTTCTAGCATATAGGAAGTATAGCTAGATTACTTTCTCTTTGAAAACCTTTAATTCTGTTTTGGTTTTAAAACCTATATCCTGGGACAGGATTGCTAAGAAGAATACCACTATATTGAATACTCTATACTAATTATGAGGTTCGACTTCAACTGTAGCAGGGTTTCATAATTTACTGTTGTAACTTTTGGTGTGACCCATTTTTTGCATAGATTACAATTTCTGCACTTATAATCAGATGAAAAATAGACTCATGAGGACTTGGTATTCACAAAAATTCGTGACAGTACCAAATGCTTAAAGAAATCTAGCATTGATGTAACTTTTAACATGTACAACAACATGCAACCCCATGGCTCTTCTCTTGATGAATTGGCTCTTGTAGATAACATCTGGATGTGGTTTTGACAGTGTTCCACTGTGCATTCAAATATGAAGCAACTTGCTGGAAATCTCATGCCCCTTTCCCATCGGGATTTATAATTGTCTATTAATTTGGATTTTAAATAGGCATAAAAATTATCCTTAGATATATTTTCATTTGTAATAGATGTTGATAGATGGTATTATCATTCAACTCTTGGTTTACCACTTAAACTTTTAAAAACCTTCGAATACCTTACACAAATTTTGTAGATGCAGGTCTTTGGTGCTAACAATAGGAAAACGAATAAACGGGATTTGCATATAATTGGAAAAGAATTGGATGATTAATTTGTTGGAAGGATTAAACCAGCAACTACAACCAAGAAAGCATGGGACATTCTAGTGACAACATATCAAGGCACTAGTAAGGTAAAAATTGCTAAACTCCAAGCACTTAGAAGAGAATTTGAAAACTTGCAAATGAAATATTATGATTCAATAGATTATTTTTCATATCATGTTACAGATTTGGTTAATCAAATAATACAAAACGGTGATTATCTAGTAGATCAAAAGGTTTTAGAAAAGGTTTTAAGAAGTTTTCCTAGAAAATTTTATGCAATTGTTCTAGTAATTGAAGAATCTAATGATTTGACTACATATTCTATGGATGAGTTGGTTGGCTCCTTGAAACATTATGAATATAGGCTGAAAAGGAATGAAAATAACTCATTGGAGCATGCATTCCAAACACAAATGACATTTTTCAGAGGTAGAGGAAGAGGAAATCCAGGTTTTTGAGGAAGAAATAATTTTCAAAGAGAAGAAAGAAAGAATCAAGATCCAGGAGGAAGGCAAAATCAAAATTTCAGCTCAAGGGAAAAAAATAACAATCAAGCATCACAAAGGTATGAAAAATAAAATATTCAGTGTTATTACTGCAAGAAGCATGGTCACTTCGCAAATATTCCAAAAGAAATAAGCATATATGAGAAATCAGAATGCAAATTTCTCTAAGAGTAGTTATGAGACATTGTTTATTACATGTCATGTATCTCAAGAAAATGCAAGTAACATCTGGTTTCTTGATAGTGGTTGTAGTAATCATATGATTGGAAATAAATATTTGTTTGAGAATTTGGATACATCAGTTAAATAAAAAATTAAATTGGGTAATGGTAACATTGTAGAAGTCATGGGAAAAGGTGCAATTAAGGTAATAACAAAGACTGGAAAGAAAAATATTACTGATGTTTATTTTGTACCTAGTTTGTAGCATTATCTCATAAGTCTGGGACAACTTACTCAAAATTGTTATAGAGTTTCTTTTGAAAATAATGTATGCACTATATTTGATATTCCTCCTAGTAAAATGGTGATTGCAAATATTGAAATGACAAACAATAGAATGTTTCCACTTCACATGAAAAGTGAAATGATGGAGAAAACTAGAGCAAGTTTCAAGGCATCAAATCAAGATCAAGCATGGGTACAACACTTGAGGTATGGCCATATAAACTTCAAAGGATTGTGTTTGTTGCAAAAAAAGGAAATGTTAAGAGGTTTAGCACCAATTCAAGCACCAATAAGTTTATGTGAAATTTGTATTTTTGGAAAGCAACATAGGAAAATATTTCCAAAAGAAATGTCATATAAAGATTGGGCACCTTTAGAAATTGTGCATACATATTTATGTGGTCCAATGCAAACACCATAATTAGGGGGAGCATATACTTTCTAACATTCATTGATGATTATAGTAGAAAAAACATGGGTCTATTTTCTCAAACACAAATCTGAAACATTTGACAAGTTTAAGGAATTCAAGGAATTGGTTGAGAATTAGAGTGGCCTATCCATTAGGATATTGAGATCATATAGAGGAGGAGAATACAAGTGAAATGAGTTTTTGGAGTATTGCAGGTATCATGGAATAAAGAAGAAGTTCACTAAAAGCTATACACCTCAACAAAATGGTGTTGCAAAATGAAAGAATCGTACAATAATGGAGATGGAAAGAAGCATGTTGAAAGGAAAGAATCTATCTAATGAATATTGGGCTGAAGTTGTTGATGTTTTGGGTTGGTTGTCATTGATATCAACCCTTGAAGAAAGTTCGGTAGAAAATTATGGTAGCACAAAGGTTTGGATAATGAACCCAAGTTTGTTTGATGGATAATGGTACAAGTTTTGATATATTTGTAGGCAAGACTATTCTATATAGATAGTACATGTCATGCCATTTCCATTTTTATGTGGAACATCACATAACTTCTCACAATTAGAGAGTTATGGCCATGTGAATTTGGAGAACCCTCATGAGTCATCTAGAAGTCCCAAAAGGTCAAAGTAGTCAAAGTGGTTGCAAAGAAGAAATTATTTAAATAATAAAGTTAAGTGATGAGTGTACTATAAGTCAAAGTGGATACAAAAGAAATTTTTTAAATAATAAAGTTAATGGAGAAATTACTAAGTGGACAAGGGATCAAAAGTGGGTTAGTGATGCAGTCCCCCTCCCCTCTTGGGGGTTCTGCGACCTCCTGGTCTAGGATATTTTAATCTTCTGAGTTAGATAGTCTTTTCAAGATCCTACTTGAACCGAAATCAAATTATACAGGCCCCCTTTTCTCGTAAGGCACAGGTCCTGTGGAACCCGTGGGGCCTTTCTCGATCACTCTTGTCACTTTTCAATTCGTGGGCGCTAGCTCCTTATGCTAGGACCCGTCCTACATGTGACCTTAGGCTATGACCTCATGTAAATACATGATTACTGGGTGACCAAAAGTGGCTTGATACCACAATTTTTTTCTCCTCGTAATTTAGCTCAATCTGCCACATATCCCTTTGCTAATACCATGGTTTCAATTGCAGCCTACTCTAAGATTTTAAACGTTCGAGCACTTTCTAGCCCCACAATCAAGTATGATCGTTGATCCTCAATCTTGAGCGATGCCTCTTGATCAACAACTACAATCTTTCCTCTATCTTCCTTCCTCACACACTCCCATATCTCCTTGATATATCGATGCATGCCCTCTTTCCAATCGACGACTATGATTGATTTTTTCTTTTGGGCTTTGGGCATTTCAACTCTCAACTCTCGCTTCCTCTAAAATGGCGATATTCCAAAGTGGAATATATGTTGACACCTGTCCCTAGAAAATAGATGGCTCAGATCTGCCCACTTTCCTTCCTTCCCTCTGGATCACATGTTCTCAGGTCCTTACGATCTATCGATGCATGTCTCTTTTAAATCATGTGTCGTGATTTTCTTCACAATTTAGGTTTTGGAGTTTTTTGTTAGAAAAACAGGATCATGGAGAAATAAAATAAAAACAAATGCAGAAACAAAACACAGAAGATACACAATACAAGAGAGACACAGATTTACGTGGTTCACCCAGTGTGGGCTACGTCCACTAGAGAAATTGCCAGGTCCTTCCTTTATTATTATCCAACAAATGAAGGGATACAACCTACAACAAAACCCACAGTAACTTCCTCTTCTTTCTCTCACAGTCTCCTCTCTCAAAATATAATATTCGCCATCAATCATAGCTGTAATACATTTCCCTCATGAAAGAGGGTTTCCTTCTAGGCCAAAAACCATAACATAATCTCTACCATTAGATATGCGCGCTTATAATGAATGGTCCAAATTTACAATGAAATTACAATATACATTTACAATGAAATCTGCGACCTTATAATCTCTACCCCCACTTGCCCCCAGACCCCCCAGCTAGGGGGATATCCCCCCCCGGACCTCGCAGAGGGGGTACCCCCCCTCTGCACTCCCCCGCATGGAAGAGTGTACAGACTTATGGGGTGTAAATACTTCATGGGGTATAAACACGACTAAAAACAAGGACCTCTAAATGAGGAAGATAATCAGGCTCCACAACCAACAATCTCCCACTTGGAGACTGATCTCAACAACTCCACCGCTGTTGTATATGATGGAATCTGAACCTTTTTGGACCTGGCGAATTTCTCATCTTCATATTAATTCTTGAAGATGAACTGAAACTGAGCAGGAACTCAGTTTCTCCTTGGTTACTCCCTTTGTTAACATGTCTACAAGATTCTGGCTAGTGTGTATCTTTTCCAACTTCAAATGTCCATCTTCCAAGACAGATCGTATGAAGTGGTACCTCAACTGTATATGCTTAGTCTTCGAATTGAAGGATGAGTTCTTTGCAAGGTGAATGGCACTCTGACTATCATAGTGTTGACGGGCGAAATTGACCGTTCGTCAACTAAGAGAGTGGAACCGGTCCGGGGTTGTTTAATAACCCAAGCCATTTGGGATGAACCACCCTGACGGGTTTAGCGGCTCCGTTAGCCAATCTAAGGTCCTAAGAAAACAAAAGAAAACTAATCTAAACTAACTAATCTAACTAAAAACAAATAAAACAAACTAATAAACTAATCTAACTAAAAACTAACTATTAAACAAACTAAACTAATCTAACTATTCTATAAATACAATCTACTAACTAATACTATACTAACTCTAACTAATTAACTATCTAATTACTGAATGAAATATAACTTATTCACAAAATGTACAATATCTACAATTTACAAATTTAAATAAAACCTGAAAAACTCGTTCGCATTCTGTCCTAAGGAAGAGAGATATATTTTTGTTGATTTTATAATTTTATGAGTAAGAAATAAAACAAAAGCTAACTAAAACTAAACAACTAACATACTAATTCTAACTACACATATATCTAACTAAACTACTAATAAATATACTAAAAAAATAAACAACAAACTGACCTGGAAACGCTCCAGATTTGTCCTGTGTGTGATGGTTGTTTTAGCAGATCAGAGGGAGGAAACCCACTCTGAATTATCTAGAAGCTTCTCATAAACGAAAGTTGTAATGCTCCTTAAGTTTGATCACGGGACAAACAAGACATAAAAAATAACAACAATCTTATAATTTATAAATCTCTACAATTAGATAAAGTTGTATGTAAAGACTTATACATGATAGTTCAATTGATGAAGAAGAGAAATCTGTCATTCATTAATTGAACTAAGTAATTGTTGTATTCTTTAAATAAGTGAAAGAAATCAGGCATGTATCACATTAATTCAATCATATCATTCTGTAAAAGACTGTGATAGCTAAAGTAGTCACTAATCAAATACAAATTGATAAACATAAACATGAAACAAAATATTGATATTATGAAAGCGAAAGATGTAGCAGAACTTCAACTTCTGTCTTAGTTTGTATTAAAAATGCATAGCCTGGTTCTCCCACAAGTGAGGATGCCTCTTATTACAAAAATAATAAGTATTTATAAGTTTTTCCACAGGGTAAAACCTCCCTGTGGAAGTTATAAACTGTTTACATAAAATCTGGGAAGATATCCCAAGTTCAACTAAACTAGGAAACTACAATAAAACTAAACACACAAATATCCTCTAGACTGCTCAGCCTGCCCCTTGCAATTCGAATTTACCTGAAACAGGTTAAAAATGGACAAGTTAGAGGGATATTTGATTAATAAAACAATAAAAATCTAATTCTATGGACTAGCTACATAATCCTCTGATTCTGTAGCTAGTCTAAAATAAGATACAGAATCAACATTGAAATTAATTGAAAATCTTTTAAAGAATTCCATTTAATTGACATCCAATAGCATTTGAAAACGATTCATTTAATTTGATTTTGTCATACCATTCGAAATCAAACAAGATCCAAATCAATTAAATGACCACAAAGTCGGGTGACAAAATCATATGGAACAACAATGTAATCGTTTCACAACAAATTGAATCCAACATTTGTAAAAAATTTTGATATTCAATTGAAACTGATATAATCAAACAAATCGGAGGAAATGGTTAAACATGAGATACGATCGAATTCAAACAAAATCATTTCCAATCGTTATAGCTGTAACGACATAGCAACCGATTTATACCATAAGCGAATTAAACAAAAATTGGCGCGTAACTGTCTGCAAATGAAATCATAATAAGATCAATCAATTAGTAACAAAGTTCATAATAAATATATGGTCGTTTGTTATTGCACAATGGGCAAACAAGATTGATTGACTTTGATCAAAATCGTTCCAATCAAATGAATTATAACCGGTTTTGACCAATTCGTTTTAATAATTTAAAATCGAACAGAGTAGCAATTATAATCGGAATCCAACTCATAAAAATGATCGAACTAACATCAATCTAATCAAGCAAATCAATCAGCTGGTGGTTTAGCATAGTTGTCATGAATCGAATCCATTCCATGATTCGGGCGCACTTGCACAGACTTAAATGAGCATATTGTTTTTATAAAAATAGAGTTGTTTTTTTTGAATTGAAACCAAAAAAAGTTGCATTCCTGTTCTAAGAAGATTACATGACATATCGTAAAAACCAAACTCAATAAAATCATTTACCAACCACAGCATATGGATTATAACGAAATCAAATCCAAACGAATCGTATTCTAAATTGATCGTGAAAAAACTTCCTGTTCGGAATGGATACAAAACGAATTGAACTGAAAGCAAACCAATAATTTTGTTAACTCAATCGGGCAAACCAATCAATCAAATACAAACGAAAACCATTCAAATCCAATCAAAATATATCGATGGCTATACTGGGAATAATCAAATCATATACCAAATCGAAATTTCTCTTATTTTTAGCAAAACGAAACAATGTACAGGATGCACACATTATAACAGAGCCATTTCAAAATGTAAATAGAGCTATTCAAAAACATAATTCAAATCATTATATCAACCTATTCACTCACATAACTAAAACGATATTAAAATCCATACCTGTATGGCGACGAGACGGCTTGATCATGCCAATTTGGAGTTGATAACTGCCGTAGCCGATTCAACGTTTTTGAAAAGGATCGAGCCTGTTGTCCTCTGTTTCTTATCAGCTGCTTGGAGTTGGTCTTTTTGATTGGTCAATAATGCAACTTGGCTTTCCAGCGACTGAATTTTTGATTGGAGTATGGGAACATCAATGTAATAACGTTCCAACCATAAATCGCATTGGTCACAGGAAGCCTGTGTGGGGTTTGAAAGAGAAGGTGAGGGTTTGGACATGTGGCTAAGGGTTTCATTTGGTAACTTAATACCAGGGTAGCTAGGGTCATTTCTTAGGCAGGGGGGAAGATTTGTTATGAAATCGTAAGGTGGCTCGGGGCACAAACCCTATGAGTAAGGGTACTCGCTGGCTAAGAATCGTTCTACATTAGAGTCAGAATCCTCACTTAGGACGATAGGGTTTGACTCGACAGAGGGTTTAGGCTTGTTCTTGGCCATCCTTGAAATCAAACGAGCATTCTTTTTACCCTTGGCATTAGCAGTAAGGTTTTCGTTGGGCTTTTTTCTCACAGGCCTTTTAATAGTCTCAAACTTCTCAGTTATGGCGTCGGGTAAGTCAACCTTAGGGTTGGCCGAGGGTTTAGGCAGTAGGACATGGAAGGGAACAGGTGGCTCGGCCTTGGATTCACTCACCACAAGTTTGTCAACCTGGGCAGGGTCTGTATCCTCAAAACCATTACAAGCGATGAAAGCTCTCCAGTTATCACCATGCAAACTCAAATGATAATCAATGATGAGCTTAATAAGCCCATGGTGAAACAGGTTGTTGTCAGCCTTCTGCCTTTTAAACCTTTTCGACATTTTATATAGGCTGCAATGAAAGTAAAAGGGCATATGCAACAAGTATCCCATAAAATTCATTAGCAAACATAGGTAGTAGAGGAAAACGAGTTTGTATTGACCTTCGTAGGTGGAGAACTGTTTGACTACCATCAAAGTATCGTGCCATCGTGGTTTAAGTGCAGATATGGGCATACCTCTATCACAAGAGGTGACTTTGCACGAGAGGAATAACAGTGTCCATGGCACCTCCTCGACCTTACAATTTTTGAACCAACGTTGTCCCGAGGATGGCAACCCTGTAGCAGAGCTGATAAATTCCTCGTCAATTTCCAACTAGGTGTCACCCACTTTGGCTCTACAACCATCGAAATTCAAGGTGAATTGTCGTGCAACATAGAGGTTAAAACCCTCAAATCGTTGTATAAAGGTGAGCCATCCGATTTCCTCCAAGTCTTGGCGGGGATTGTCAAACATTAACAGGGCTGGGTTGCCATTTGGCTCGATTCACATGACTGGTGCCATGGAGCCAAGCACATGGTAAGCCAAGGGTTTGGATCATAACACACATAGGAGAAGAGCTACCCAAGCTAACAGAAGTGAACGGGCAAAAGGGATAGGCATAAATGCCATCGTGCGAAGGTGGTGGAGCTTATCTCTGCCATGCAAAATAGTAATTGCCAAAGTACAACCACCGATTTACATAAGAGTTCAACCCATTATAGCATAGTTCAATAGTCATATCAATTGGCCGACCAATGAAAACAATGGTGAGTGTATAATCCAACGCGCAATCAACATCGTGCCAAAGTTTTAAGCCATAAATCATTCAAATTGAAACCAAAATCAAATATTAACCATGCGCCAATGTATTGTAACAGCTCATATCAAGTGTTTAACCAATGTACCAATGGGTATTCATATAATCAACCAACCAATAGTTATGAAAACATTAACATATGGATTATATTAAAAAGATATGTATGAAAGATTTAAACATAATACCCATGTATATTATGAAACCAAAGGTCAAGTAGGTCAAATAAAAAGCCAATCCAAATACCAATGCATTACACACATAATGAAACTAAGTCACACCATCAATATGAAGCATGAGTACTGCTCAAAGGATCTTGCCAGTTGTATAATGATAAATAAAAGGTAAGCGCAATAGGCATATCGACAAAAATATAATGACGATTCAGATAGTGATTTTAAAAGCGACTTTGAAAGAATAAGTTTTCACGCTTACAGTTGTGAAAACAAAATGGAGGTGAATATGTAAATTTCGCAGAAAAATAAAAATGTCGTCTATTTGAAAATTGCGACGAAAAATTGATGTTTGCAAAACATTGGTGTAGGCAGCTTATAAGACAATAGAAAAATGTGTATTGGTTGCCAACAATGGAGACACACTAGTAAAAGTAGTTATCTCTATCAAAAGAAACAAATTCAGATTAGGACAACAAAGAAAATTTCAAATCAAAAATAACAACCAGAAAATCGTATAAACATCATCATTAACTAGTTATTCTAGCAGTGTTTGAAAAGATGAAAACTTATAACAATCTTAAGATCAGGAAGTCACGATATTAAAGATAAAATATTCAATACTGTTGGCATGGCCACTACTACCAGCAGGCGTCCATAGCCTCGGCAAGGCTGCCATTTAACCCACTCTGACATCTGTATCCTGCTAAGAAGTTCTGGATCAGAATAAAGGGCATTAAAGAGGTTTCTTTTTTGCAAATTTTCATATACCCGACATTGCTTCGCTGTCAGCGGGCCTGTTCAGTACCCAGGCGAAGTTGTCTTGGCACCATGCATGCATTTACCCACTGCCAGCAGACCTATTCAGTATTTCGGCGGGTTTACAAGCACTTCCCACAACTCTTATTAGTAATTTATTTTGTTTTGTTTTTCATAGATATATATTTGAGCAGGGTGACACTGAAAATCTTGATATTTTAACATATTTTTTCATACCGCATCAGATTTTTTTTTTTTTAGGACTGTCCTCTATTTAGATCTAGAGATGTTTTATTTACAAAAACAACTTCCTAAAATAGGGAGACATCTTCTGAGTCATTCCTTTACGGAATAGGGACAGTGTAAAAAGATAATAGATGATCATAACTAAATTTACTCAGAGATCGAAATCAGTCAACTTCTTTCAAACAACAGACTTTTTCCAACACAGATATAAATTTCAAAAATATGCCATTGATGTTTGTACAATTTTTTTAGAAGTTATTTCAGCGAAGAAAGTTTCTTTTGTCTTTGTCTGAATATCTCAGTATACAGGTGTGTGTATTACAAAGACACAAACCGATAAATCAAAATCAAAATAAAAAACAGAAAGCAAACGAAAAATCAATCAAAAGAAAAATATATACATAATATACAAGGGTAGTTATCAAGCAAAGTACCTTTTCAGGGCTTGTCCATTCACCGGGTAGGTGTCAAGCTTCCCTTCAAGATTCTACAATCGAAAAGAACTGGGACCCAACTTTTCAGCAATTAAAAATGGTCCAAGCCACAGATTTTGAAATTTCGTGTGTTCTCCCTTTCCCTCATGCGGTTTGTCCCACTTCAAGATGAGATCACCTACTTCAAAATTCCTATTAGAAGAAGAATTAGAATCAAACCAACTTTTAACCAATAGTTGATGTTGATCTAATTTACGTTTAGCTTGGGCTCTTAACTCTTCTAGCTTCATCAAAGCATTAATCCGGTTTTCCAGAGGGGGACAATCTTCTTCTTGAACTTTCTATGACAAATGTAGTGAAGGAAGAAGAATGTGAGGTGGCATAATGGCTTCTCTGCCATAAACGAGAAAAAAGGGGGAGTTACCTATAGAGTCTTTTGGTGTTACCCTATCAGCCCATAACATGTTAAGCAGTGCATTGTGCCAATTCTTATGATTTTCAACCACCGTTCTCTTGATAATTTTGATCAGGTTCTTGTTTGTTGATTCTACCAGTCCGTTGCCCTGGGGTAATAACTAGAAGAATACTTCATCTTAATTCTTTTTTCCAAAGCGAACTCGGTCATCTCAAGAGAGGAAAAGTAAGAAGCATTATCGAAAACTAAACAGTCAGGGATACCGAAACGAGTGATGATATTCGAATTCAGAAAGGAAATCACCTGACTGGTGTTGACAGTTCTTAGCGTAGCATCTTCAAACAAGTGAGTAAAGTAATCTGTGGCTGTCACAATAAACTTGTGTTGTTGTGAGGATGGAGGGTTGATTGGACCTATGATATCAAGGCCCCACTGCTGAAAAGGAGAATCTACTGAAACGGGTTGCAGAGGAAAGGTTGGTTTTTGTAACCGCCCTGATGCTTTCTGACAAATGATGCATTTATGACACAAGGCATGGGCGTCTCTAAAAAGTGTAGGCCAGTAATAACCGGCTCTTAGAACTTTATGAGCAGTAGTGTCACCACCAAAATGGCCACCATCTTCTCCCACATGCAACTCTAGCAAGACTTTCTCTGCTTCGTATTTTTCAAGACAACGCATTAGTACACCGTCAAAACTCTGACGAAACAGGATACCATTAACCAGATGAAAGGAGGTAGACTTTAATCTCAACGCTCTTCTCTTAGCGGGATCTAAGTGACGGGGGGCTGACCCATGTTCAAGATAGAATCCGATATCGTCGTACCAAGGACTAACAAGGTTTTGTGCGCAACAGATTAGACTTTGATCACATTGTCCTAGGTTTGACGTATCACTTTCTTCTTGCTGCCCTGACTCTGAATCAACAACCAAATTACATAACCCTTGACCTCTCACAATCTGAGCTGCGGTGATTTCTAAGTCATACTCCTACAAGGAGGTGACCCGGTTGGCTCTCTTTTCTCCAAGTTCCTTTTGGACTAACAAGTTCCTTACGACTGGTTAGGGGACAGTGACTTTCATCCTTGACTTCAAAAGGTAGGACCAGAAGTGCTTAACTACTTTGAAAACATCATAGGCCTACCAATCTACTACTGGATAATTAAGTTCAACACCTTTGAAAGCAGAGCTCATAAAGGCGATGGGTACTTTGTTGTTTTCAGCATTCTTTTGAGTTAGGACGATGACATAGGAATGGTCAGAAGAAAAAGTGTAGAGTGTAAAGTCTTGAGAAAAGTCGGGGCTCATGAGAGACGGAGCGTCTATTATGGCCTTCTTTATTGCATTAAAATCTTGATTTTCTAGGGGTCCCCAGTGATATTGGGTGTCTTTCTTAATTAAATTCTGTAAAGTCTTGACCATTTTGGAGAAACTGGGGACGAATCTCCTCACGAAGTTAATCTGGCCTAAGAAAGATTGCATAGACTTTTTGGATGTAGGAGGGGGAAGTTTCACGATGACTTGAGTCCTTTCGGGGTTGATAATCATCCCTTCACTTGACACAATAAATCCCAAGAGTCTACCCTGTTCTACTACAAATATGGATTTTTTAGGATTCAAGGAGATGTCGTATTTACGACATCGTTGTAGAACGGCTCGTAAGTGAGCTAGAAGATCGGTTTTGTTTTTAGAGAATACAGTAACATCATCTAAGTAAACTACAATGGATTTATTGATTAAGCCTCAGAAATGGATGTCCATTGCTTTCTAGAAAGTGGCACTAGCATTAATCAATCCAAAGGGCATTTTACGATAAGCATAAGTGCACCATGGGGCACGGAAGGTGGTCTTGAGTTGGTCTGGTGGAGACATTAGGACTTGGTTGTATCCAGAGAAACCATCTAGTAAGGATAGCCTCTCAGAACCAAATACCTATTGAAGGATATGTTCCATAGGTGGGATAGGATAATTATATTTATCAGACGCTCTGTTGAGGTTTCGAAAATAGACACATAGTCGAATTTCTGCATTTTTCTTCCAGACTGGGACGAGGTTAGAAACCCATTGAGTGTGCCTAACAGGAAAAATTATTTTAGCATTAAGGAGCTTATTCAATTCTTTTTGAATGGTCGGTTCTAGTTTAGGGTGCATTTTTCTCAGTTTTTGTTGGAAGGGTAAGGTTTGGGGCTTCATCGGGATGACATGTTGTATGATATTAGGATCGAACATTTTAAGATCATCACACGTCCATGCAAAGACATCTTTAAATTCTTTAAATAATTTAACAAATGCGGATTTTTCTTGTTGAGAACATCCAAAGCCTAAGTTAATGTACTGAGGGTTTTCATTAGTTCCTAGGTTTACTTTTTCATAAGATAACAAGGAACTATTGGTTTTACAGTTGACAGTCTTTTTAAATTTATCTTCAAAATCATAAAAATTTTCTAACCTGACTATAGATTTGGGTATGGAATTTACCATGTATGACAGATCTTCAGGAGTTTTTGGATCAGGTATTACCGTAAAATTGTGCAAATTATCGTCGTGTGTGCGTTCATCTATCACCGTGCCTTGAAAGGTTTCTTCCATGTGTAGAAAATCGATGATCTACTGATCATCGTCAAATACTCTCCAGTTCGTGATGTTGTCGGGAATGGATGGCTGAAACATCAACTCGACGAAGAATGTGTCTGGGGACAAGCCTTATGCAGGAAGAATTTTAGAAGCTACATTAGCTAATATATCTGCTTCAACATTATTAAATCTAGGAATGGAATTTATATTGAAAGCGGAAAATTTATTCATTAAATTCCATACCTCAGACTGGTAGCTCTTGAGATGCAGAGAAAGACAGTGGATAGAATTTCTTACCTGTCTAACCACTATTTCAGAGTCGCCAAATACAACCAGGCTTTGAATGTTCATATCCAGAGATTTTCTGAGACTTTGCAGTAAAGCCTCATATTCTGCAGTATTATTAGTACATTCAAATTCTAGTCTACATGCAATCATTGTCTTGTTACCTTCCGGATCAATAATGATGCAGCCTGCCCTAGCTCCTTCTTTAGACTTAGATCCGTTGAAATACAAAGACCAAATTTGATTTGCATTGGGTACATGGGATCGTTGCGTGGAAGTTGTTGGCTGCATATATGCTAAAATCTCGGACTTTTATTCTGGATTGGTGATAGGTGAAGCCTCGGCCATGAAATTACCGAAGAAGGTGTCCATTCCTTGTACTTCAGGTGAATCAGCAGGAGGTGTATACGATTCGTTGGGATCGTTCAAATCAGTGACCGTGAACTTAAGGTAGCGCTCACGATTTACTCTGATTTTATTGGGCTTTTCATTCTCTGGAAGCCATAGATGGGACCAATCTGTTGCGAAATAACCATGTAGCTGCTCCGACCAGTCCTTTCTTAAAAACATACCATACACTTTCGGAATATCCACAACAATTATATCAATATCTTGATGAACCTTGGGGTTAGACGATAATCTAATAAGCACATTCTTTAGTTTGCCTATAACATTGACATTTGTCCGATCAAGTTGTATGATTTTTAAAGTCGACGGTTCAACTTCAGCATTAATTTTCTGGCATACAGACCAAGGCATCACATTGGATGACGCCCCTGAGTCTATCATACAATTATGCACATTTCTGTTAAAAATCTCGAAATTTAATAGAAAAGGAGGTACATTATTGTGAGTACTATGAGTAGTAGCTTGTGTATTTTTACTCGCAGTTTCTAAGGCTACTTTATCTACATTATTTACATTACTTACAGGAAGGCTTCCTTTATCTTGAGAATCAGGATTGTTTTTAGTGGAAGTCTTCTGGGGAACTTTGCTTTGCACAACCTTGTTATTATTAGAATTACCATTTTTGCCATTCTCTGAGATATTTTGCAACATATTTTGTAACAAAAATGGAAACTTCAATAACTCATAAATAGAAATGTTAGCCCTTAACTTTTTAAGATCTTCAACAACATCATAATCTAATTTAGGGTTCACGTTACTCTTTTTAGGCTCAACTAATTTAGATTTCTTTGGGGGCGAAGTTGTAGTATTTTCAGAAGAAGGTTTATTTGTAGTCTTACTCCTACTATTATAAGGGTGAACTGTCTCGAAGTTGGCTTAGAAGATTCTATCCGAGAAATGTCCAAAAATGTTCGGAGAAGACTCTTCTTCTTGGACTGTCTCTGGTTCAACTACCTCCTCAGGAATCTCAAGAGGCATCAAGTTATCTTGGGCTTCTAGAATTGTTTGAAGGGCACATTGAAAACTTTCTAGATTAAGGCCTTCGGTGGTTGGGTTAGGTTGGTTGGTGGGAAAAGGCTTCCAGAATGGGGGTTTGTAAGGACCTTTACTTGAGGAAGCTTCTTCGGTTTACATTTTTAAGTCTATAACTTGGTTTGATAGTTTTTGAACAACTTTAGTTAAGTTTTCCAAATCAGAGCTTTCAGGTTGTGTTTTACTTTGAGTGGGTCTGGGGAGTATTTCAATCTTCTTTTTGGAAGAAGAAACAGTGTCAGTTTCATTTCTAGAAGAATCTTTAAGACTAAGTATGTCCTTTTCAATCTGGCTGGCCTCCTCGAAGGCTTCTAACAACGTGGCTTTCTTAGATCATTTAACCCAAATAGCTATACTCTGATGCAAAGCTTTAGTGTAGTATGCTGTTATAAGACTCTCGAAAGGCATATAATCTACAGGGATTCAATTTTTAAGTGTTAAGAATCTTTGATTAAAGTCTTTAAATTTTTCTTTTGGGTTCATTTTTAAGCTTGAAATATCCATGACTAGGACTTCCGGAGGCTTGTCGTCTCCGAAATTTTCCAAAAAGCATGACTAAAATTTCTCCCAAGACACGATGGTATGGGGTTGTTGGGAAAAGTACCAAGTGGATGCATTACCCTTGAAAGTATACGGGAACAACCTACAGACCACGTCTTCATGTTCAACATTGTGGAGTCTAATGGCTAACATAAACTTTTTAATGTGATCTTCAGTGATCTGTTTTGAGTCAGAGTCAAACTTGGGGAGCCATTTCTCTGGGTGTTTAGGTAGAGGGTGCTAAGCTCCAGGTATAGCTACGGAATCCTGATCAAGCCAGGGTCTAGCAGGGTTGTTCTGATTTTCCATTGGGGTAGTGGGTGTGGAAGGCTGAGAAGGGGAATTGCCTTCGTCAGAGGAATCTCCTCCAGAAGAGGAAGGAGATGATGGAGGTGGTGAAGGAGGTATCCCAGATCCTCCTGCAGTAGGATTTGAAATTGGATCTGTGTGATTCACAGTAGGATTAGTGTCACCTAATTTTTCTCTGATATCAAAGAAGTCCAAAGGTTGACCCCACAGACGGTTTAGTTGCCTCAAATGGGCTAAGGCACTGTGTGTTTTAATAAGAGATTGGCGAACAATCTCTTGTATGTCACCACCTGTAGGATTAGGGGTTGCTGGCCAACTGTGACCTATGGATCGTCGGTTGAAGTAGTTGTTGTTTGAAGGGGAATATTATCGTGTGAACGAATTTTAGTCACTATAGGTGAGCGATTAGGAGGTGGAGGATTCTTGCAACCTTCTCATTCCATTAATTAAATTTGGGCCCTCCTTCTAGCGCCATTTGTTGACCGGCGAAATTGACCGTCCATCAACTGAGAGAGTGGAACCGGTCCAGGGTTTTCTAATAACCCAAGTCGTTTGGGATGAACCACCCTGACGGGTTTAGCCGCTTTGTTAGCGATCTAGGGTCCTAAGAAAACAAAAGAAAACTAATCTAAACTAACTAATCTAACTAAAAACAAATAAAACAAACTAATAAACTAATCTAACTAAAAACTAACTATTAAACAAACTAAACTAATCTAACTATTCTATAAATACAATCTACTAACTAATACTATACTAACTCTAACTAATTAACTGTCTAATTACTGAATGAAATATAACTTATTCACACAATGTACAATATCTACAATTTACAAATTTAAATAAAACCTGAAAAACTTGTTTGCATTCTGTCCTAAGGCAGAGAGATATATTTTTGTTGATTTTATAATTTTATGAGTAAGAAATAAAACAAAATCTAACTAAAACTAAACAACTAACATACTAATTCTAACTACACATATATCTAACTAAACTACTAATAAATATACTAAACAAATAAACAACAAACTGACCTGGAAACGCTCCAGATTTGTCCTGTGTGTGATGGCTGTTTTAGCAGATCAGAGGGAGGAAACCCGCTCTGAATTATCCAGAAGCTTCTCGTAAACGATAGCTGCAATGCTCCTTAAGTTTGATCACAGGACAAACAAGACATAAAAAATAACAACAATCTTATAATTTATAAATCTCTACAATTAGATAAACCTGTATTTAAAGACTTATACATGATAGTTCAATTGATGAAGAAGAGAAATCTATCATTCATTAACTGAACTAAGTAATTGTTGTATTCTTTAAATAAGTGAAAGAAATCAGGCATGTATCAGATTAATTCAATCATATCATTATGTAAAAGACTGTGATAGCTAAAGTAGTCACTAATCAAATACAAATTGATAAACATAAACATGAAACAAAAGATTGATATTATGAAGGCGAAAGTTGTAGCAGAACATCAACTTCTGTCTCAGTTTGTATTAAAAATGCATAGCCCGGTTCTCCCACAAGTGAGGATGCCTCTTATTACAAAAATAATAAGTATTTATAAGTTTTTCCACAGGGTAAAACCTCCCCGTGGAAGTTATAAACTGTTTACATAAAATCCGGGAAGATATCCCAAGTTCAACTAAACTAGGAAACTACAATAAAACTAAACACACAAATATCCTCTAGACTGCTCAGCCTACCCCTTGCAATTCGAATTTACCTGAAACAGGTTAAAAATGGACAAGTTAGAGGGATATTTGATTAATAAAACAATAAAAATCTAATTCTATGGACTAGCTACAGAATCCTCTGATTTTGTAGCTAGTCTAAAATAAGATACAGAATCAGCATTGAAATTAATTGAAAATCTTTTAAAGAATTCCATTTAATTGACATCCAATAGCCATTTGAAAATGATTCATTTAATTTGAGTTTGTCATACCATTCGAAATCAAACAAGATCCAAATCAATTAAATGACTACATAGATAGGCATACTTTGTTTTATTTGTTACCACAAAGTCAGGTGACAAAATCATATGGAACAACAATGTAATCGTTTCACAACAAATCGAATCTAACATTTGTAAAATCGTTTGATATTCAATTGAAACCGATATAATCAAACAAATCGGAGGTAATGGTTAAACAGGAGATACGACCAAATTCAAACAAAATCATTTCCAATCATTATAGCTGTAACGACATAACAACCGATTTATACCATAAGCAAATTAAACCAAAACTGGCACGTAACTGTCTGCAAATGAAATTATAATGAGATCAATCAATTAGTAACAGAGTTCATAATAGATATCCGGTCGTTTGTTATTGCACAATGGGAAAACAAGATCGATTGACTTTGATCAAAATCATTCCAATCAAACGAATTATAACCTGTTTTGACCAATTCGTTTTACAAATTTAAAATTGAACAGAGAAACAATTACAATCGGAATCCAACTCATAAAAATGATCGAACTAATAGAAATCTAATCAAGAAAATCAATCTGCTCATGGTTTAGCATAGTTTTCATGAATCGAATCCATTCCATGATTCGGGCGCACTTGCAGAGACTTAAATGAACATATTGTTTTTATAAAAATAGAGTCGTTCTTTTTGAATTGAAACCGAACAGAGTTGCATTCCTGTTCTAAGAAGATTACATGACATATTGTAACAACCAAACTCAATAAAATCGTTTACCAACCACAACATATGGATCATAACGAAATCAAATCCAAACGAATTGCATTCTAAATTGATCGTGAAAAAACTTCCTGTTCGGAATGGATACAAAACGAATTGAATTGAAAGCAAACCAATAATTTCGTTAACTCAATCGGGAAAACCAATCAATCAAATCCAAATGAAAACCATTCAAATCCAATCAAAATCTATGGATGGCTATACTGGGAATAATCAAATCATATACCAAATTGAAATTTCTCTTATTTTTAGCAAAACGAAACAATGTACAGGATGCACACATTATAACAGAGCCATTTCAAAATGTAAACAGAGCTATTCGAAAATAGAATTCAAATCATTATATCAATCTATTCACTCACAAAACTAAAACGATATTAAAATCCATACCTGTATGGCGATGAGACGGCTTGATCATGCCAATTTGGAGTTGATAACTGTCGTAGCCGATTCAACGTTTTTGAAAAGGATCGAGCCTGTTGTCCTTTGTTTCTTATCATCTTCTTGGAGTTGGTCTTTTTGATTGGTCAATAATGCAACTTGGCTTTCCAACGACTGAATTTTTTATTGGAGTATGGGAACATCAATGTAATACCGTTACAACCATAAATCGCATTGGTCACAGGAAGCCTATGTGGGGTTTGAAAGAGTAGGCGAGGGTTTGGACATGTGGCTGAGGGTTTCATTTGGTAACTTAATACTAGGGTAGCTAGGGTCGTTTCTTATGCAGGGGGGAAGATTTGTTACAAAATCGTAAGGTGGACCGGGGCACAAACCCTACGAGTAAGGGTACTCGCTGGCTAAGAATCGTTCTACATTAGAGTCAGAATCCTCACTTAGGAGGATAGGGTTTGACTCGACAGAGGGTTTAGGCTTGTTCTTGGCCATCCTTGAAATCAAACGAGCGTTCTTTTTACCCTTGGCGTTAGCAGTAAGGTTTGCCTTGGGATTTTTGCTCACAAGCCTTTTAATAGTCTCAAACTTCTCAGTTATGGCGTTGGGTAAGTCAACCTTAGGGTCGGCCAAGGGTTTAGGAAGTAGGACATGGAAGGGCATAGGCGGCTCGGCCTTGGCTTCACTCACCACAGGTTTGTCAAACTGGGCAGGGTCTGTATCCTCAAAACCATTACGAGCGATGAAAGCTCTCCAGTTATCACCATGCAAACTCAAATGATAATCAATGATGATCTTAATAAGCCCATGGTGAAACAGGTTGTTGTCATCCTTCTTCCTTTTAAACCTTTTCGACATTTTATATAGGCTGCGATGAAAGTAAAAGGGCATATTCAACAAGTATCCCATAAAATTCATTAGCAAACGTAGGTGGTAGAGGAAAATGAGTCTGTATCGACCTTCATAGGTGAAGAAATGTTTAACTACCATCAAAGTATTGTGCCATCGTGGTTTAAGTGCAGAGATGGGCATACCTCTGTCACAGGAGGTGACTTTGCACGAGAGGAACAACAGTGTCCATGGCACCTCCTCGACCTTACAATTTTTGAACCAACGTTGTCCCGAGGATGGAAACCCTGTAGCAGAGCTGATAAATTCCTCGTCAATTTCCAACTGGGTGTCACCCACTTTGGCTCTACAGCCATCGAAAGTCAAGGCGAATTGTCGTGCAACACAGAGGTTAAAACCTTCAAATCGTTGTATAAAGGTGAGCCATCCGATTTCCTCCAAGTCTTGGAGGGTATTGTCAAACATTAACAGGGCTTGGTTACCATTTGGCTCGATTCGCATGACTGGTGCCATGGAGCCGAGCACATGGTAAGCCGAGGGTTTGGATCATAACACACACAGGAGCAGAGATACCCGAGCTAATAGAAGTGAACGGGAAAAATGGATAGGCATAAATGCCATCGTGCGAAGGTGGTGGATCTTATCTCTTCCATGCAAAATAGTAATTGCCAAAGTACAATCGTCGATTTACATATTAGTTCAACCCATTATAGCATAGTTCAACAGTCATATCAATTGGCTGACCAATGAAAACAATGGTGAGTGTATAATCCAATGCGCAATCAACATTGTGCCAAAGTTTTAAGCCATAAATCATTCAAATTGAAACCAAAATCAAATATTAACCATGCTCCAATGTATTTTAATAGCTCATATCAAGTGTTTAACTAATGTACCAATGGGTATTCATATAATCAACCAACCAATAGTTATGAAAACATTAACATATGGATTATATTAAAAAGATATGTATGAAATATTTAAACATAATACCCATGTCTATTATGAAACCAAAGGTCAAGTAGGTCAAATAAAAAGCCAATCCAAATACCAATGCATTACACACTTAATGAAACCAAGTCACACCATCAATATGAAGCATGAGTACTGCTCAAAGGATCTTTCCAGCTATATAATGATAAATAAAAGGTAAGAACAATAGGCATATCGACAAAAAGATAATGACGATTCAGATAGTGATTTTAAAAGCGACTTCGAAAGACTAAGTTTTCACGCTTACAGTCTTGAAAACAAAACGGAGGTGAATATGTAAATGTCGCAGAAAAATAAAAATGTCGTCTATTTGAAAATTGCAACGAAAAATTGATGTTTGCAAAACATTGGTGTAGGCAGCTTATAAGACAATAGAAAAATGTGAATTGGCTGCCAACACATAGTACAACTTATTGTTCTCCTGATTCTTTCCCAATTCCTTCATAAACCTCTGTAACCAAATCATCTCTTTACTAGCCTCTGTAGCAGCAACATACCCTGCCTCTGTTGTTGAAAGTGCAACAACCTTTTGCAGTTTCGAAATCCAACTTATTGTTGTTCCACCTATAGTAAAAACATACCTTGTGGTGCTCCTCCTACTGTCTTTATCACCTGCCATATTTGAATCAACATATCCCCGTAGAAAAGTTTCTGAACCTCCAAAACATAATGCGTGAGTAGTAGTACCTCTCAAATACTTGAGAATCCACTTTACTGCCTCCCAATGTTCTTTACATGGATTGTTCATATAATTGCTCACAACTCCCACTGCATGTGCAATATCTGGTCTTGTGCAAACCATTGCATACATCAAGCTGCCAACTGTTGATGAATAAGGGACCTTGGACATGTATTCTATCTACTCCTATGTCTTGGGACACATTTCCTTAGTTAATTTGAAATGTCTGGCCAAATTTGTACTAACTGGTTTTGTATTTTGCATTCTAAACCTCTCCAACACCTTCTCTGTGTACTCACCTTGAGATAATGCCAATTTGTGATCTTTTCTATCTCTTGTTATTCTCATGCCAAGGATTTTCTTTGCAGCACCCAAATCCTTCATCGCAAATGAATTGGCTAATTTCTTCTTGAGCACATTTATATCC
>JZKD02S1222448.1:143172-153651 GCA_000966675.3 Picea glauca | reverse complement strand
TCCATGTTCAATGCATTTCCTGATGTCTCACCTGTGCTTTTCCGTCGCATTTCCTCACTAAGGATAACACCAACAACATCATCAAATTTTAAAGTATTTGAATCAGAGACAGAGTCACTTACAACCATGACCAAGCTATTCTAGCTTTATAGCAATGAGCACAAGATTAGAAGAGCCCTAACCTCATCATCAAAGTCCACTTTTATAGAACTTAGTTGATTAGTAACTGTATTAAATTCATTTAAATGATATGCAATAGACCCACCTTCTAACATCTTCATATTAAATAATCTCTTCATTAGAAATACCTTATTGTACACCGAGGGTTTTTCATACAATTTGGCCAATGCATCCATCAAACCCTTCATTGTCTTTTATTTGGAAATATTGAAAGCCACCAACGCTGCCAGGCTCAGCCGTATCGTTTCTAGAGCCTTCCTGTCAAGAATCTCCCATTCTTCGTCCTTCATGGCCGTCGACTTCTTTGATACTCCACCCAATGGTAGGAATAGATCCTTCTGATATAAATAATCTTCCATCTTCATCTTCCATAATTGGTAGTTTTGGCCGTTAAATTTCTCGACCCTAAACTTTCCATCTTTCGACATTGCTCCCACTCGAACCAGGAACCCTCTTTTCCTATGAGTTACCTTTCGCTCTGATACCATTTGTTAGAAAAACAAGACCGTGGAGCAATAAAATAAAATAAAATGCGGAAACAAAACACAGAAGATACACAATACAAGAGAGACACAGATTTACGTGGTTCACCCAGTGTGGGCTACGTCCACCAGAGAAATTGCCAGGTCCTTCCTTTATTATTATCCAACAAATGAATGGATACAACCTACAACAAAACTCGTTGTAACTTCCTCTTCTTTCTCTCACATTCTCCTCTCTCAGAATACAATATTCATCATCAATCATAGCTACAATACATTTCCCTCATGAAAGAGGGTTTCCTTCTAGGGAAAAAACCCTAACATAATCTCTACCGTTAGATCTATGATTGTATAATGAATGGTCCACATTTATGATTAAATTACAATATACATTTACAAGGCAATTTTTCCTTCCGGGGCTTCACCCCCGAACCCCTGTTGGGGGCCCACTTTCCCCCAGACCCCCCAGTCGGGGGGATAGCCCCCTCGGACCCCACAAAGGGGGTAACCCCCCTCTGCACTCCCCCGCGTGGAAGAGTGTACATACTTCTGGGGTGTAAATACTTCATGGGGTATAAACATGGATGAAAGCAAGGACCTCTCAATCAAGAAGATAATCAGGCTCCACAACCAACATTTTCAACTCTCAAACCTTACTTTATCCACAATGGAAGATATCTTTACATGTGTCCTTAAATCGATGGCCCTAACCTGCCTTGGGACTTCAGACTTCGGAAATATCAACTCGCAACTTCTCCATGCTCACTTTTTCCCAGAGAATTTCACCCAGAGTATACAATCAGTTGACGTGTGTCCTCCTACATATTGACACCCCCCATCTACTTTGACTATTTGGGATTTGGGAGTTTCAACACTCCAATTGAAGCTCATGATCCATCGCCACACATCCCTCTGGATCTGATGGTCCAGATTCATTTCGGGTCTTTACCTGGAGTCCAAAGATTTATGTTGTGTGTCCTTCTTAATCATATGGATATGATTTACTTCGGGTCTTTACTCAGAGTCCACATATTTATTTCGCGTGTCCTTCTGAATCGTACGACTATGATTCACTTTGAATATTCAGGTTTTGGGATTTTAAAATCTAGCACACTCACCCTATGATTGTGTTTACCTAAATTCGACGATTTGTCGACGTGTGTATCCCACAGATCGACGACTGTGAATCTCTTCAGTTCTTTGGTCATTTTGCCTCCTCCTTGTATACAAACTTTTGAAGTTGTATATCTTACTCCACTTGTTCCTCTAGATGATGGATGGTCCCTAAACACTTTGGGACTTTAGCAGGTTCTCTCTCCTATGTACACAAAGGTTTAAGGCTCATGCACTTTACCTTGATTGGATGGTTGTTGATCCTCTATATTCAGATCCAATTTTTGGAATTTGTCCTTCTCCATCATGTGTTCCCCCTTCATCCTGGACCCCAATATGACGATCCAGACTTCTTTCAAGAAAATATCCAATGGTTGTTGTTGCTCCTCCTCCTGAGCTTTGGATTTCTTCCAACTTGGAAGAGTTAAGTGTTCGAAGGATTCAGCCCTGAAACTTTCTCTTGTGAACCCAACTATATTGGGTCTCGTGTTCGCTACTTAAAGAACTATCTCTTATGATATTTAGAACTAGGAATAATTATGTCTCCTGATCACTCTTTGATCTATCTCTTCTGATATTTTTAACTGACTCAGAACTCCAAAAGGGTATTTCCCTTCTGTTTCCTTTGAAAGGAAAAATTTGTGCCCTCCTAGAAACCTCCTTCTCAATGCACACCTTGCATAGCACTTTCTTATAGAATGTTCAACAAGTATGTCTCTCAGTGCCTTCTCTGCATAGGTCACCCTCCGAGTTATTAAGTAACCTTGAGGTTCCTCCTGAATTTTGTGATTCCTTTGGTGTGCCCTCCTGGCATGTTCTTCTCTAACTCGAAGGATTTCAGATGCGCACTCCTTGCGCTGGCTACAAAACCTCCAACATTATTTTGTGCACTCTATGCACAACCTAAAGAACCTATAAAAATATAACAAACTCAACAAAGATGGATAATTCTATATTCCTATTGCAGATGAAACCTATCACATACATATACAACATACATTCATGAAACACGTAAACACATAAACAATCATATGAAGGAAAAATTGTTGTATTTTTCATTAATATGGAAATATGATTACAATATGTGCAGTCTTGACTCCAGTAAAATCTCATCTCTCTCAAGCTCTCTCAAATAACTATTGTACCTTCTATTTCTGAGCTTCTGAGCTTCTTAGGCTATTTTTCTCAGAATCCTCCTCCTAACTCTCGTCTCTCAGAATTCCTCAGAATGTCTTCCTCCAAGAAGGATCCTCAAGCCAATCCTCTCTACCGCCTTAGTGCCATCACTGTCTCAGTTAAGACACCTTATCACTATGGCTTCTTACAAATAATGAAGATCCATACATGTCTAAGATCTAGACCTTCTTACATTCAACCATTAAGGCGACCCTATACACTACCTATACAAAGGAATGGATTGGATTTACTTATCCTTACAACATAAATATGTATAGGATTACATTTTAAATTTAAAAATGGGAGGATCGGTGCCTCTCCCTTTCTCCAATGTGCACCTATGTGTTGGATTTATGATGCATCTGTTGATGTGGAAGGATGCTCCTGCACCATACTCCACTATTGAAAAAAATTCATAAACTCCTCATGATCTCTCCAACTCTATTGAAATACTCCTAGATCCCAAACTTCTCCTTGGAGCTGTCCTCCTTATCCTATGTTCTGTTGTTGTTGTTGGTAATTATTCTTCTTCTTTTCTATTATGGAAGGATCTCCTTTTTTTCAACTTCCTCCTGCCGACAATTTCTTGTTCTGACCTCAACATCATCTTCCTTATCTCCTCTATCAGCCTATCCAGTTTCTCTCCTGGATAGTTCTCCTTATGTAGTCTTCTCAGCTGCAATTGTTCCTCCTCATACATATCAAAGGGTAGATCATCCTGATCCCCCATTTTGTTTTCTTCTTCTATGGTTTTAGCTTGACACCTTGCTGCAGGCTCTAGTTCTGTAGTCTCATCACTAAGTTGTTGCTCAACTTTCTCCTCTATCAGGTTATCTTTTGTTAGCTCCTCTCATGTTGGTTCAACTCGAACTTCTTCCAGCTGTTCCCCAGGTTGGTATGCTCCTCCACCTATCTCCAACTAGATCTTTTGAATATGTTGTCTTTTCATTATCACCCTTCTCTCTAGGGATTCCAATTCTTCATACAACTCAGCAAAATCCATGTTGTCTGCTTCCTCTTCTTGTGAAAGCTTTAATACTACAGTCATCTCCTGTTCAGCTTCCTGGCTAGAAATTTTAATCAACTCTGCTGAATTCTCTTCTCCTTCTCCTTCATGGGAAGACTTCAGTATCTTCTCCATTTCCTCTCTTATGACAATCTCTGATGGTTTTCCTTCTGTTGTTGTACCTACAACACTTATGCTAGCCTCTACTTGGCTTCTTGGAAGGAATGTTTTGATACCCCAATGATAAGAATGCACTTTTGATCTTCTTCTTTGATGGTGGAAGTATTTAAATTATCATCATATTCATTCACATGGTCTACAAACCCACATGAATATTCATATATCAACACTCCTTGTTGATATAAACTCACTTCTGAGCTCCTGTTGGCAGCCAATTCACATTTTTCCATTGTCTTATAAGCTGCATATACCAATGTTTTGCAAACATCATGTTTTCGTCGCAATTTTCAAATAAATGACACTTTTATTTTTGCGAAATTTGCACATTTACCTTCATTTTTGTTTTCATGACTGTAAGCGTGAAAACTTGGTATTTCATAGTTGCATTAAAATCATTACTTGGACTGTCGCTATCCTCCTTGTCGATATGCCCATTGCGCTTACCTTTTACTAATCATTATGCAGCTGGCAAAACTTTTTTATTTGTACTCATTGGACATTCTTAGATTGATTGTGTGACTTTGTCTCATTGAGTTTGTAATGCATTGGCATTTGGATTTACATGTTCTTTGATTTGATTTGATTGACCATTGGTGTCATGAAAATATATAGGTGTTATGGTTAAAACCCTTGAAATATTTCATTTGATATGACACCTAGTTCAAAACGCATTGGTACCTCGCTTAAACTCTTGATATGAATTGATACAACACATGTCACATTAGTCAAAACATTGGTATTGGTTTCGATTTGTAAGTTTGGTTTTAAATCTATCGAATAACATTTCATTGCGCGCGTTGGTTTATACACTTACCATTGGTTTCATTGGTCGAGCAAGTGACATGATTGTTAAACCATACAATAGTGGGTTAAACAGCTATAAATGCCGACGATTGTACCTTGGTAATAACTATTATGCATGGCCAACAAATAGCTCCACCACCTTCGCACGATGTCATCAATGACTATCCCTTATCCCTGTTTTACCCCTGCTAGCTTGGGTAACCCTTCGTGCACTCTGCTCCTGTGTGTGCTATGATCCAAACCCTAGACTCACCGTGTGCTCGACTCCATTGCACCAGTGGTGCGAATTGAGCCGAATGACAGCCAAGCCTTGCTACTGTTCGACAATGCCTGAAAGGACTTAGAGGATAACGGTTGGCTCACCTTTGTATAGCGATTTGAGGGTTTTAATTTATTTGTTGCATAGCAGTTCTCTCTGACTTTTGATGGGTGTAGATCCAAGGTGGGCGAAATTCAATTGGAAATCAATGAGGAGTTTATTAGTTCTACTACAGGGTTACCATCCTCGGGCCAGCGTTGGTTTAAAAACTCTAAGGTCGAGGAGGTGCCATGGCCGCTACTGTTCGTCTCGCGAAAGGTCACATATTGTGACAGAGGTATGCCCATCTCTACGCTTAAACCACGATGGCATGATATTATGATGGTGTTCAAACAATTCGTGACCTGTGAGGGTCGATATGGTCTCATTTTTCTCTATCACCTGCGTTTGTTAATGAATTTTATGGGATACCCATTGAATATGCCTTTTTATTTCCAGCGTAGCCTATATAAAATGTCGAAAAGGTTTAAAAGGGAGAAGGCTGATAGTATCATGTTCCACCATGGCTTAATCAGACTTATCATTGTTCATCACTTGAATCACCACAGTGATAGATGGCAAGCTTTTATCGCTCGAAATGGTTTTAGTGATACAGACCCTATCTAGATTGACAAGCTTGTGGTTAATGAAACCAAGGTCGGGCCACCCGTGCCTTTCCATGTCCTACTGCCTTCTCTTAAACCTTTGGTCAACCTTGATGTTGACTTACCCGATGCTATAACTGAGAAGATTGAGGCTATTAAAAATCCTATAAGCAAAAAGGCCAAGGCAAACCCTGTTGTTGATGGCAAAGGAAAAAACAATGCTCGACTTATCTTGAGAATGGCTAGGAATAAGACTAAACCTAGTGTTGAGGAGAAGCCCATAGTCCTTAGTGAGGATTCAAACTCTGATATAGAATGCTTCCTAGCTAGTGAGTACCCTTACTCATAGGGTCTGTGCTCCGAGCCACCTTATGACTTCGTTTTGAATCTTCCCCCTTTCCTAAGGAATAATCTTAGCTACCCTGGGACCAAACTACCTAACAAAAACCTCGGCAATGTAACCAAACCCTCACCTGCATTTTCGAAACCCGGACAGTCATCCTATGATCAATGTGATTTGTGGTTGGAACGATACTATATAGACATTCCCCTACTTCAATCGAAAATCCAGTCACTGGAAAGTCAAGTTGCAGTGTTGACCAGCCAAAGAGACAAGCTTCAAGCAACTGATAGGAAGCAGAGGACTACTGGTTCCATCATTTTTAAGAATGTTGAATTGGCTACAACTGTTGTCAACTCCAAAATGTCATGATCAAGTCGTCTTCTCGTTATACAGGTATGAATTTTGATATAGTTTTAGTTTTGTGAATGACCAGGATTAATATAATGATTTGAATTTGGTTTTCGAATAGCTCTGTCTATCATTCGAAATGGCTCTATCATAATGTGTTCATCCTGTACATTGTTTTCGCTTTGCTAAAAATAAATGAAGTTTCGATTTGAATACACGATTTTCTCATTCCCAGTTTAGTCATTGATAGATTTTTATCGGATTTGATTTACTTTCAATTGAATTTGTTTTGTATCTAATCTAGACAAGAGGTTTTCATGCTAGATTTAGAATACGATCATGTTTTGATTTGATTTCATTATGGTAAGTATGTCGTGATTTTGGAACAACTTCGTGAGTTTAAATTGATATAATTTTATAAATCGGGAATACAACTCTGATTGACAATGATTTGGAAAGAATGACTCTATTTTTCATGAAAACAATGTTCTCATTCAAGCTTGTGCAAACACGCCCGAATCAGGAAACGGTTTTGATTCACAACAACTATGTTAAACCCCAACTATTTGATTTGCTTGATTGGATTGTTGTGTATCTTCAGTTAGCATGATTGATTTTATGAGTTGTATTCGTATCAACAATAGACTTGATTGCAACTCTTTTAATTTTAATTTTCAAATGAGTTTGTTAACTCAAATCGACTTATGTCATTTTTGTCAAATTCGTATGAGGAAATCCAGGTAATAGTCGTTTCAAAGTGAATTCAAGAAATGATTTCGTGAATGATTTTGTCTGCCCCAATTTGCAATAACAAACGATCGGATAATTCTTACGAACTTGTTATCAATTGATTGATCTCGTTACGATTTCATTTGTGACAATTTACGCACCAATTTTTATTTGATTCGCTCATGGCACAGATCATTTGTTATGTCAATACAGTTATGACGATTTGAAAATGATCTTGTTTGGATTCGATCATGTTTCCTGTTGATGAGGCATCATAACAATTGCCTATGATTTCTTTTAATTGTATTGATTTCAATTTGATATGAAATGATTTCATTGTTGTTTGATATGATTTTGTTCACCCGACTTTGTGGTAACAAATGAAACATAGTACATGTATCTCTATAGTCATTTGATTGATCGTGGTCCTGTTTGAGTTCAAAATGGTATAACAATTTCAATTTGAATGATTCGCTTTCAAATAGCTATTAGATGTTAGTTTTAATTTAATTCTTTAAAATATTTGAATTGATTTTAATGATGATTCTATGTCTGATTTAGACCAACTACAGAATCGCAAGATTCTGTAGCTAGTCTATAGAATTAGATTTTTATCATTTTCTTTAACAAAATATCTGCCTAACTTGTTCATTTTTAACCCTTTTCAGGTACATCCAAATTGCATTGGGCATGATGGACAGTCTAGGAGATATTTTTGTGATTTAATTTTTATTTTAGGTTCCTAGTTTAGTCAGACTTGGGATATCTTCCCAGATTTTCTGTAAACAGTTTGATAATTTCTACAGGGATGTTTTACCCTGTAGAAGGTCTTTAAATACTTATTATTTTGTAATAATGGTGCATCCTCACTTGTGGGAGAACCAGGCTATGGATTTCTAATACAAACTGAGACAGGAGTTGATGTTTTGCTACAGCTTTCGCTTTTCAATATATGAATCTTTTGTTTCAAGTTTATGCATGTCGTTTGCAGTTGACTATAGACTACTTTAGCTATCATAGTCCATTGCTGAATGATATGATTTAATTAATGTTTTATCCATATCTGATTTCTTTCATTACTTAATAAAGTACAATAATTACTATGTTTCAATTAATGAATCACATATTTCTCTTCTTTCTTAATTGAATCATTTCGTATAGATCTTTGCATATGGGTTTATCTAACTGTGAAGATTTATAAATCATAAGATTGTTGTAAATTTGTATGTCTTGTTTGTCCTGTAATCATAATTGAAGAGCACTGCAGCTATCGTTTACGAGAAGCTCCTGGATAATTCAGTGTGGGTTTCCTCCCTCCGATCAGTTGAAAAAATCATCATACACAGGACAAATCTGGAGCATTTCTCCAGGTCAGTTTGTTATTTATTTGTTTAGTATAGTTTAAGTAGTTTATTTAGATATATGTTAGTTAGATTTGTAGTTAGAATTAGTATATTAGTTGTTTGGTTTAGTTAGTTTTTGTTTTATCTCTTGTTCATAAAATTATAAAATCAACAAAAAATATCTTTCTCTGTCTTAGGGCAGAATGCAAATGAGTTTTTCAGGTTTTACTCAAATCTGTAAATTGTAGATATTGTACATTTTGTGGATAAGTTATATTTCTGTTAGTAGTTAGATATTTAATTAGATAGAGTTAGTATAGTATTAGTTAGTAGATTGTATATATAGATTAGTTAGTTTAGTTTATTAGTTTGTTTTATTCCTTTTAGTTAGATTAGTTAGTTTAGAGTAGTTTTTCTTTTTGTTTCTTAGGACCTTAGATCGGCTAACAGAGCCGCTAAACTTGTCAGGGTGGTTCATCCCAAATGGATTGGGTTATTAGACAACCCCGGACTGGTTCCACTCTCCCAGTTGATGGACGATCAATTTCACTCATCAACAAATGGCGTTAGAAGGAGGGCCTGACTGACAAGGTGGCCTTGTAGGAGCCTTTATTTCAAATTTATTCAATTTCCCTCATGGCTCCCCAAATCACTATGTTGGAACATGCTTTCAACTTCTCATTACCCAATGTTCCCAATGAGACAATCTCTTTCTTGTCCAAACTCACCTTTGATGGTGAAGGCAATACATCTGCTAAAGACCACCTTAACAAGTTTTGGTGCAAGTGCATCAAACATGACATCTCAGGTTTAGGAGTTTTATGCAGACTTTTCACTTTTACTTTTAGAGGTCGGATCAAACATTGGTTTGAATCCTTTCTAGCATGTCACATTTTTGATTGGTTTCAATTTGTAGATGAGTTTCTAGATGCTTTTGAAATTTATGATTTTGATCAATTATGTGAAGAATTTCATACTTCGCTAATCAACGACGATCCATCCTCATAAGACTTTTTGACAAGAGTCTATCATATCCTCTGTAAATTTAATCTCGATGACATGTCATTGGCATTAAATATCTTCTATGATCCTTCCATCCCCTCCATCCAGTCATGTTCAATCACGAATGAAGAACCATTTGCAAATACTATCATTCAACTGCAAGAACAATCTTCTTTGCAAGAAGAGAAAAATTCTTCCGATAATGTTGAATAATCCAGGGAGGTAGAATCTATTGATCAGGCTCTTATTGACAACCAAATTGGTTTTTCCTTTGAATCATTGTATTTTCAGTCTAAGACTAGTATGGAAGATGATTCGTTTCTAGCTCAAGGTGAATACCCTCATTCTTGTAACTCATGCTCTAATCAACATTTAAAATCAGTCATTGAAGAACACTTAAGCAACGAAAATCTTCTTGAATGTTCTAGTATTCCTATGAAATTGATTAGAGAAGAAGAAACCTTAAACCTTCATCCTCAAAATGAACTTTGTTTACAGGAAAGACTAGATGTTGGTCACATAAATTTTGAATTATCTATCACACAAAAGGAAAATCCAGATGATCATATTATGTTAAGGAATTTGTCACCAAAACAGAGTAAGAGTTTTAAAGAAAATTAAGAGAACTGTTTTGAGAATACCATTGTTGAGTATCATAGTTCAAGAAATTCTTTTCATCTGCTTATTTCTCATTCCTTTTATTCTTTATATCCTGATCTATTCCTAGATTCTAGTGGACTTGACATCTTACCTATAACATCCTACTCTTTTCCGCCACAATTGTATCCTTTCGATATGCTAAATTTTGGTGAAATCAATTCCAAACCTAACATTGATAAACTTGGATTTGATGCTTGTTCACTTTCATCA
>JZKD02S1222448.1:121983-142898 GCA_000966675.3 Picea glauca | reverse complement strand
TATTTGTTTTTTGTTTTTCTTGTTTGGATTTCTTTGCTTTCCAATTTTTTCTTCACTGGTGTGTTTTGATTTCTCCCTTATGCTTACTAGTTTTTGTTGTTGAAATACACATACCCGCATTACTGAGCTATTCAGATAAAGAAAACAGAAAATTCCTTCGCTGAAATAACTGCTAAGAAAATTGTATGAACATCAATTATATACTTATGGAATTTACATCTGTGTTGGCAAAGACTGTTGTTTGAAAGAAGTTATCTGATTTCGATCTCTGAGCAAAGCTTGTCATGATCATCTATTATCTTTTTACACTGTCCCTATTCCTTAAGGGAATGACTCAGAAGATGTCTCCCTGCCTTAGGAAGTTGTTTTTGTAAATGAAACATCTCTGGATCTAAATAAAGGACAACTCTAAAAAAAATCTGATGAGGTCTAAAAAAATATGTTAAAATATCATGATTTTCAGCGTCACCCCGCTCAACTAGGTATCTTTGAAAAAAAAAAAAAAAATCAATAAATGAGCTGTGGGAAATGCTTGTAAACCCACCGGGATGCTGAACAAGTCTGCTGGCAGTGGGTAAATGCATGCATGACGCCAAGACAACTTCGCTGGGGTACTGAACAGGCCCGCTGGCAGCGAAGCAATGTCGGGTATATGAAAATTTGCAAATAAGAAACCTCTTAATGTCCTTTATTCTGATCTGGAACTTCTTGGCAGGATACGGATTTCAGAGTGGGTTAAATGACTTGACCCTATTGAGGCTATGGACGCATGCTGGCAGCAGTGGCTCTGTCAACAGTATTCGAGATTTTATCTTTAATATCGTGACTTTCTGATCTTAAGACTGTTATCTGTTTTCATCTTTTAAAGCACTGCTGGAATAGTTGGTAAATGATGATGTTTGTACGATTTTCTGGTTGTTATTTTTGAGTTGGAATTATCTTTGCTGTCCTAATCTGAATTTGTTCTTTTGGCAGAGATAACTACTTCTACCAATGTCTCACCATTGTTGGCAGCCAATTCACATTTTTCCATTGTCTTATAAGTTGCCTGCACCAATGTTTTGCAAACATCATTTTTTCGTCGCAATTTTCAAATAAACGACACTTTTATTTTTGTGGCATTTGCACATTTACCTTCGTTTTTGTTTTCACGACTGTAAGCGTGAAAAATTGGTATTTCATAGTCACATTAAAATCATTATTTGGACTGTCACTATCCTCCTTGTCGATATGCCCATTTTGCTTACCTTTTACTAATCATTATGCAACTGGAAAAACTTTTTGATCTGTACTCATTGGACATTCTTGGATTGATTGTGTGACTTTGTCTCATTGAGTTTGTAATGCATTGGCATTTGGATTTACATGTTCTTTGATTTGATTTGATTGACCATTGGTGTCATGAAAATATATAGGTGTTATGGTTAAAACCCTTGAAATATTTCATTTGATATGACACCTAGTTCAAAACGCATTGGTACCTCGCTTAAACTCTTGATATGAATTGATACAATGCATGTCACATTAGTCAAAACATTGGTATTGGTTTCGATTTGTAAGTTTGGTTTTAAAACTATGGTATAACGTTTCATTGCGCACGTTGGTATACACTTACCATTGGTTTCATTGGTAGAGCAAGTGACATGATTGTTAAACCATACAATAGTGGGTTAAATAGCTATAAACATCGACGGTTGTACCTTGGCAATAACTATTATGCATGGCCAACAAATAGCTCCACCACCTTCACACGATGTCATCAATGACTATCCCTTATCCCTGTTTTACCCCTGCTAGCTCAGGTAACCTTTCGTGCACTCTGCTCCTGTGTGTGCTATGATCCAAACCTTGGACTCACCGTGCGCTTGGCTCCATGGCACCAGTGGTGCAAATTGAGCCGAACAGCATCCAAGCCTTGCTACTGTTTGACAATGCCCGAAAGGACTTAGAGGATAATGGTTGCCTCACTTTTGTACAATGATTTGAGGGTTTTAATTTATTTGTTGCACAACAGTTCACTCTGACTTTTGATGGTTGTAGAGCCAAGGTGGGCGAAATTCAATTGGAAATCAATGAGGAGTTTATTAGTTCTGCTACAGGGTTACCATCCTCGGGCCAGCATTGGTTTAAAAACTCTAAGGTCGAGGAGGTGCCATGGCCGCTACTGTTCGTCTTGCGAAAGGTCACATCTTGTGACAGAGGTATGCCCATCTCTGCTCTTAAACCATGATGGCTTGATATTTTGATGGTGGTCAAACAATTCGTGACCTGTGAGGGTCGATATGGTCTTGTTTTTCTCTATCACTTGCATTTGTTAATGAATTTTATGCGATACCCGTTGAATATGCCCTTTTATTTCCAGCGTAGCCTATATAAAATGTCAAAAAGGTTTAAAAGGGAGAAGGATGATAGTAGCCTATTCCACCATGGCTTGATCAGACTTATCATTGTTCATCACTTGAATCGCCACGGTGATAGTTGGAAATATTTTATCACTTGAAATGGTTTTAGTGATACAGACCCTGTCCAGATTGACAAGCCTGTGGTTAATGAAACCAAGGTTGGGCCACCCATGCCTTTCCATGTCCTACTGCCTTCTCCTAAACCTTCGGTCGACCTTGATGTTGACTTACCCGATGCTATAACTGAGAAGATTGAGGCTATTAAAAATCCTGTAAGACAAAAGGCCAAGGCAAACCCTACTGTTGATGGCAAAGGAAAAAAGAATTCTCGGCTTATCTTGAGAATGGCTAGGAATAATCCTAAACCTAGTGTTGATCAGAAGCCCATAGTCCTTAGTGAGGATTCAAACTTTGACATAGAATGCTTCCTAGCTAGTGAGTACCCTTACTCACAGGGTCTGTGCTCTGAGCCACCTTATGGCTTCGTTTTGAATATTCCCCCTTGCCTAAGGAATAATCCTAGCTACCCTGGAATCAACTACCTAATGAAAACCTCGACAATGTAACCAAACCCTCACCTGCATTTTCGAAGCCCAAACAGTCGTCCTGTGACCAATGTGATTTGTGGTTGGAACGATACTATATAGACGTTCCCCTACTTCAATCGAAAATCCAGTCGCTGGAAAGTCAAGTTGCAGTGTTGACTAACCAAAGACACAAGCTTCAAGCAACTGATAGGAAGCAGAGGACTACTGGTTCCATCATTTTTAAGAATGTTGAATTGGCTACAGCCGTTGTCAACTCCAAAATGTCATGATCAAGCCGTCTTCTCGTTATACAATTATGAATTTTGATATCGTTTTAGTTTTGTGAATGACCAGGATTAATATAATGATTTGAATTTGGTTTTTGAATAGCTATGTCTATCATTCGAAATGGCTCTGTCATAATGTGATCATCTTGTACATTGTTTTTGCTTTGCTAAAAATAAATGAAGTTTCGATTTGAATACACAATTTGCTCATGCCCAGTTTAGTCATTGATAGATTTTTATCGGATTTGATTTACTTTTAATTGAATTTGTTTTGTATCTAATCTGGACAAGAGGTTTTCATGCTAGATTTAGAATACGATCATGTTTTGATTTGATTTCGTTATGGTTAGTATGCCATGATTTTGGAACAACTTCATGAGTTTAAATTGATATAATTTTATAAATCGGGAATACAACTCTGATTGACAATTATTTGGAAAGAACGACTCTATTTTTCATGAAAACAATGTTCTCATTCAAGCCTGTGCAAACACGCCCAAATCAGGAAACGATTTTGATTCACGACAACTATGTTAAACCCCAGCTGTTTGATTTGCTTGATTGGATTGTTGTGTATCTTCAGTTAGCATGATTGATTTTATGAGTTGTATTCATATCAACAATAGACTTGATTGCAGCTCTTTTAATTTTAATTTTCAAATGAGTTTGTTAACTCAGATCGACTTATGTCATTTTTGTCAAATTCGTATGAGGAAATCCGGGTAATAGTCGTTTCAAAGTGAATTCAAGAAATGATTTCGTGAATGATTTTGTCTGTCCCAATTTGCAATAACAAGCGATCGTATAATTCTTACGAACTCTGTTATCAATTGATTGATCTCGTTAGGATTTCATTTGTGACAATTTACGCACCAATTTTGACTTGATTCGCTCATGGCACAGATCGTTTGTTATGTCAATACAGTTATGACGATTTGAAAATGATCTTGTTTGGATTCGATCGTGTTTCCTGTTGATGAGGCAGCATAACAATTTCCTATGATTTCTTTTAATTGTATCAATTTCAATTTGATATGAAATGATTTCATTGCTGTTCGATATGATTTTGTTCACCCGAATTTGTGGTAATAAACGAAACAGAGTACACGTATCTCTGTAGTCATTTGATTGATCTTGGTCCTGGTTGAGTTCAAAATTGTATAAAAATTTCAATTTGAATGATTCTCTTTCAAATAGCTATTAGATGTTAGTTGTATTTAATTCTTTAAAAGATTTGAATTGATTTTAATGATGATTCTGTGTCTGATTTAGACCAGCTACAGAATCGCAAGATTCTGTAGCTAATCTATAGAATTAGATTTTTATCATTTTCTTTAAAACAATATCTACCTAACTTGTTCATTTTTAACCCTTTTCAGGTACATTCGAATTGCACTAGGCATGATCGACAGTCTAGGAGATATTTGTGTGATTTAGTTTTTATTTTAGGTTCCTAGTTTAGTCAGACTTGGGATATCTTCCCAGATTTTCTGTAAACAGTTTGATAACTTCTACAGGGATGTTTTACCCTATAGAAGGTATTTAAATACTTATTATTTTGTAATAATGGTGCATCCTCACTTGTGGGAGAACCAGGCTATGGATTTCTAATACAAACTGAGACAGGAGTTGATGTTTTGCTACATCTTTCGCTTTTCAATATATGAATCTTTTGTTTCAAGTTTATGCATGTCGTTTGCAATTGACTATAGACTACTTTAACTATCATAGTCCATTGCTAAATGATATGATTTAATTAATGTTTTATCCATATCTAATTTCTTTCATTACTTAAAAAAGTACAACAATTACTATGTTTCAATTGATGAATCACATATTTCTCTTCTTTCTTAATTGAATCATTTCGTATAGATCTTTGCATACGGGTTTATCTAACTGTGAAGATTTATAAATCATAAGATTGTTGTAAATTTTTATGTCTTGTTTGTCCTGTAATCATACTTGAAGAGAACTGCAACTATCGTTTACGAGAAGCTCCTGGATAATTCGGTGTGGGTTTCCTCCCTCCGATCAGTTGAAAAAATCATCATACATAGGACAAATCTGGAGCATTTCTCCAGGTCAGTTTGTTATTTATTTATTTAGTATAGTTTAAGTAGTTTATTTAGATATATGTTAGTTAGATTTGTAGTTAGAATTAGTATATTAGTTGTTTGGTTTAGTTAGTTTTTGTTTTATCTCTTGTTCATAAAATTATAAAATCAACAAAAAATATCTTTCTCTGTCTTAGGGCAGAATGCAAATGAGTTTTTCAGGTTTTACTCAAATCTGTAAATTGTAGATATTGTACATTTTGTGGATAAGTTATATTTCTGTTAGTAGTTAGATATTTAATTAGATAGAGTTAGTATAGTATTAGTTAGTAGATTGTATATATAGATTAGTTAGTTTAGTTTATTAGTTTGTTTTATTCCTTTTAGTTAGATTAGTTAGTGTAGAGTAGTTTTTCTTTTTGTTTCTTAGGACCTTAGATCGGCTAACGGAGCCGCTAAACCCATCAGGGTGGTTCATCCCAAATGGCTTGGGTTATTAGACAACCCCGAACCGGTTCCACTCTCCCAGTTGACGGATGGTCAATTTCATCTGTCAACAGCTCCTTAGACCTTCAGATAGACTCATTCTAATTCCCTTGCCCACCTGACAATCTAGGATTTATCCCCTGCTCTACTGGAAGTCTAGGAGATCAACTGATCTCATCTCATTTCCCACATGGAAATATGAATTTTCACTACCGTCCTCCTAACAGTCTATGATATCCTCAATTGATCTCATTTCATTTCCCACCTGGAAATATGAAAATCCATCTCTTCCCTCCTAGCATTTTATGGGATCTTTAACTGACCTCTATTCCTCATCGGTGAGGGTTCTCCCAACTTCTAGTTCACAGATGTAAACCATCTCTTATTCTGTGTCACCGAGGTTTTCAGCATACCTCAGCCACATCCTTACTACTTATTGTTTCTTTTTGGCCAACAAATTTTGAACATGCCATTTTTCTTTCCTGTTCAGAGGCCATTCGTACCTCCAATGTAGCTTTTCCTCCTGCTACATATTCAATGTTAGTGTTGAAACAATTCTTAAATTTTTTATCCCTAAGACCTAAACTTTCCTTTTCGGGTTTTGGCTTTTCATAAAACACAAGTTTCGTTATCATTCCCAAACGCACAATATCGATTTCCCGAAGAAATCAATGATTTAAATAATAAAAGGAAGAAAACCTAAAAGTATTATAATAATCCCGACGCATTTTCTATAAAATTATCTTAATCATGATAAGCTTTAAACCTAATGAATTTAAAGTTAACTTTAAAAAGTTTTTGGGATTCAGGGTTTGTTGAAAACATATTTTCAATACAAATTGAATCGCAAATTCCCGATCCCCGATTTCTCGAAATAAAGAGAATTAGTCAAAATGCTAATTAATTAATTCTTTAACACAAAAAGGTTAAGGCTTAAGTTAATCATTTCGCGATTTCAGGATTCGGGGTTCAGTGATAACACATCTTTTGTCAAAATGATCTCCGAAATCCCAAATCGTGAAATCCTGACCCATAATATGTGTTAAACTGAACTAACTCTTTTTTGTCCTTAACCCTAATTAGTTAGTTAATTAAGATGAATTTAAGTCTTAATCAACACATCGTGATTTCGCAATTTCGGAGATCGGATTTTATCGATGACATACTTCTCGACAACATGATCCCCGAAACCCCGAAACGCTTAATATCAATTAATTACTTTGCTAAAACATTTAAGTCTTAATTAACACATCGCGATTTTGCGATTTCAGAGATTGGATTTCATCGATGACATACTTCTTGACAACACGATCCCCAAAATCCCCAAAAATGAAATCTTCAGTCTTAATCTATGATTAACACAAATTAACCTTTTTCCAAAGCATGATTAATGATAATCATTTTTTTAAGGTTTCGTTCATGTTTCGGTTTCCGATTGAGTAAAATGTCTCGAGTTTTCTTTAAAAATCCAAAGGCGCTAAAATACGGCCATTTAAATAATGAATCATTGGTGATACGTGGTACTAATGCGTATCTCAGTAAAATGTATTCCACATTAAATGCCTTGAATTCTTGTCAGCTGCATCAATGCCCTCACTTTTAAATGAATTAAAAGAGCATTTGAATATACGTGTTTTCATTTTATCAAGTGCAAGAAACACTCAGCTGAGCTCATTCATTCATTTTCTGTGACAGGTTTCCATTGAACGTAAATTCATGGCACCGAAAAAGGCACCCAAGAAGACTGAAGATACACAGGAAGGAGATATCATCTTCGATACCATGCCACACTCTATAGACTCCATTAAATCTTGGACTCAAATCTCTGAATTTCTGGAATGTTTACTCAAGAATACTCATCCTGATTCTAAGAATCACTATCTGGACATAGAAAAATTAGAGCTTCATAAGAACGTTGCGTACCCTCGGCTTGTGGAATACAATGATATGATCAGTTGGGCCCTGGAAAAGGTTGATATCCCAACGAGGAGCATATTAAACGATCAAGGAGTCATCGTCGGCTCATTTAGGCCAGAACATATACAAGTAATGTATAAACTCTCGCCAAATCCTAAACATACTTTTAATGCCGAGTTTTTAGCAGAGTTTCAGAGGAAAGAATGTATTGAGGTAGACCAAACTTATCCTAATATGATTAGAGAATGGTGGAGATGTCCATGAAAATTTAGAGTCAATTCCCATGGGGTTTATGCTACAACATCCCTGAATGAATACATGGTCTACGTAGCCATTATGCTATGTAGAATTTTCGGGAGAAAAGATCCCTTCCATTTTCATGCAGATTGGGTGCCCTTTTTAGAAGAATCTTTAGAAGGGTATTCTTTTAACTGGAGTAAGATTTTTTTGGATAACCTAATACAAGAAATCTCAAACTACAGAGTTGCAAAATCTAAGGGACAACCAGTGGCCTTTTACATGTCGGCATACATTATGGATGCAATATGCTATGTGACTCCTTTTCCCTTAATGAATTGGAGTTGGAACATAACCTGTCCAGAACCCATTCATGAATATCATTCTGCCCTTTGGGAAGAAAATGCTAAGGACGCATTTTATGAAATTTCTCATTTTGTTATAATTCCGATGCACAAAATATTTTTTGGATGCGAACCCCCTCACATTTCTGATACAGTCACATAAAATCTTAAAGAAATAGCTAACTGGTTTATTGAAGAGAAATTTTTCTATATTAGGTTTTATGGTTGTTCTATTCCCCCTCATGCACTCCCTAAATTCTTACCAGACAGATTGGTGTGTAGAGAGGTAGCCCACTAGATAGTAAAAGGCGACATTGGATTAGAGCTAAAGGAAGCTCAGAAGAAGTCATGGCCAACTTTCCCTGTACATATCGAGAAATTTTCATTACTGAATCTAGGCCATTCTAAAGTAGAGGTCGAATCACTAGAAGAAGTAAAATTGGTAGATATTGAACACAGAAAGCATGGCCCCTATCAATTAATCAATAAACATTTGATGCATTGTAATTTTAAGCCTATGAGAATGAAACATATGTTTATGATGACGTATTCAAGGAGGTTAAATCCTATGAAGAGGTATTGAATAGAGTACAGGCCCTGCCACCTGACTCATAGATTAGTTTCGCTTCATTCCAGAGCCACAGGTGAAGTTGTTTACCCAAAAGTTTGCAGGGTGAAGCTATGACCCCACCTCTAGAGAAGGAAGGGCCTCCCCTAGGATTTGAAACAAATATACAGGACAAAGAAAATACTAAAGGAAAGATGAAGAATACTGGAATACCCTCACAAGACACATAAATTTGCCAGACAAAAGAATCAGAGACAGGGAAGGGAAAGGAGCTGGAAACATCCCCAGAAATCCCTAAGGATGTTCCAGAAAATACAAGAGGAACAACATCAACAGAGCTTGGAAATCCCATTACTTCCTTGACTCCATTGCAGTCCACTTATGAAAACCCCCACGAGGGAGCTCTGTATGTCAGTGATCTGGAGCCAATTTCTAAGGATGAGATTCCTTCATCATATTATTTTTTCAGTAAAAAGAGAAGGGCAATCTTGAAACAGGAAATCAATCCAAGAGGAGATGGGATGGTTAAAAAGCATAGGGTCATTATAGATGGAAAGAAACTTAAAGATGGATAATTTGCTACAGAGATAACAGGAACGATGGGAGCTATAGCGTCGACCAATTTATATTCTTTGGGCAATTTCACAACTATGTTGGAACAAAAAGACCAAACGATAGCTCAGCTATAGGGTAAATTGAAAGAAGCTGAAAGAAATATCATTTGGGGAATAAAAAAGGGTCTAGAACAAGCTAGATTAAAAGATATTCAAGAGAATTAGACAATGAAAACAAACTTAGAGGAGGCAAATCAGATAATACAGGTCACTCAGGCACAGGTCCTAAAGCAAGAAGAAGTAAATAAACAATTGAGATGAGATTAGTACTATTTCAAATCAAATGGTAGATCTTGAAATTTTCTAGGCTCAGGTATTGGGAATACATTTGAAAATAGAAGATGAACAACATAAAGTGTTTTTAAATATGGAAGTTGTCCAGAATTACTTTCAGGAAACAAATAAATCTTTGGAGAATGTTCTCCAAAAAGAAGGAGAAGTGAAAGCAACCAGAATGACTTTCCAAAAAGCAGTAGCCCTTTCAAAAAAGGAAGAGGTCGGAAAGATTCAGAACCTATCCATTTCAGAACAAGTTAAAGGAGATGTAATACTTAAAGTGTCGAAAGTAGACCTGGCCAAAAATAAAAGAATAACCAGAGATGTCAATGATGATTGTCAAGGGATTTTTGATCTCTTAGAAAAGACTTCATTGAATATTGGAAAAAATGTTTGTCTTGGGTTATTAGGATAGATTAATATTATCAAGCACTAGCTAAGGTTCAAGGAAGATTTGGATGAAATGAAGGTGGAGATCCCAAAAATTAAAGTTATCAATATCTCTGAAATCGATAAGTGGATGGTGATACCGAACTTAAAGTTGCAACCTATTAAGTTCACAAGGAAGATAATAGAAGATCATTTGTCTGAATTACAGAAAAGATTCTTTATATTTGAGGCAAAAGAGATACCAGACGTTCCCAGAATTTTGGTGAATTTTTTGGGAAAATGTTGTCACTGTCTTGAGGCAGAAGAAGGAAGTACATCAACATAAAAGTACTCTTTTGAATATTTTCATCATTAGAAATTAGAAAAGAAATGTAAATGGTTTGACATGGTTCATCCATGTAACTGTATTCTTAGGAAGTTGGTTAATCATCAACGGAAAAATAATTGATGATCATGTATAAATATATTTTGAGAAGACTGAGAAAAGGCTTTTTTTTTGTTTTTTGAGAGAGTCGATTGTATTAAAAATTTTCCGATCCATTATGATATACGATACAGACGAGATTCTGAATCCTGTCAGCTTGTAGCTATGTGTTCTTTAACCTTGTTTACCATATTTTTCTATGCTTCCCTTTAAATGTCTTTCTAATGAATGATCAATTTGAGGTTTATTTGATACATCTTTTATAATTTAGATTGATTTGGTTATCAAATTATTTACAACTTTTACTCTGAAATTGCTATCAATAATTTTAATACCTGTGGATCATTTGAACCATGATATTTAACACTTCATTAGAAATATCATTTTCTTCTTTATTTCTTGTTACAATATGAGATTCTTTCTTGATTAAAGCCTCATATTTTTCAGTAGTATTTCTTTGTTATTTTACGATTCTCAAATTGCTTCAAGTCTAGGAAACGGCCTCAAATGTATTTATGTTATTATTTTGAATTTCAAAACTATTTTTCCTATTCTCATCTCTTAAAAAACCTAAGTAACAATTTATCGAATTCTTTCACAACTAAATAAATTTTTACTCTCCATGACTGTCCCAAATAACAGAAAACCCAACATAGAACCCGGTCTCCAAGATCAAACCAGTATTTCTTTGAACCTATTTAATACCATTTTGCAAACAGCGACTAACCAGGCTGAATTAGAACATTCATGGGCTACTATTGAGAGAGATATCAACATCCAAGAACAACGGGAAGCTAGACAGAGACAATTGAGAAACTGACTCTGCTTGACCCTTATTTTTTATTCTTATCCTTTAATTACCTTTACCTTTACGGATGCCTTGACGATATACTTTACAGCCTTAAAGTATAAACTCAGGAACAACATCTTTTTGGCATCGTTGTCGGGGATGAAGAAATGAATCTGTTCCCTGGGAAGAATGACATTGACACTTTCTTTCTTTGATAGTGAACAAGGATAGAAAACCTTCTAAGGCTACCTTTACTTTTTCACTTGGCAACTCCATGATAAGTAAACTGGCTATTAGCCGAAACAACACCAGAAAGAACCCAGACAACAAGTAGACCTCGCCAGTCTCCGATATGGAAAATATTTTAAAATCATGAAGATCACTTAGACAAGTCTTTTTACCCATACATACTACTTGTCACCCTGACTTTATGCAGTTGAACCTTTCAGAAACACTTGAAATATTTGTCTCGCTTCCTCTCTCATACGATACGTTCTCTTTTCCTGAGGTTTACTCCCCATATTTTCGATAATCGTCTCCTCACACATTCCAAGTTTCGGCTTCAAATCTACCAATGGCCGCACAAGGAGGTGCTGGAGCTGGAGGTGGTGCCCTAGGAGGGCCAATAGGTGGTCAAGTACTACTTCCTAGAATCTTCACTAAAGTAGCTGCGAGATATGCTCCCCTTGTCCTACCAGTTCCCCTACATGACCTCCCCGAAAATTATATGAAAAGCCTTCCTAAATTTACAGGGGAAGGGGATTTGACTGCCTAAGAACATATAAACTGCTTTGACCAATTTGTTGACATCCTCAGAATAGAACATGAAGATGTCTATTCAAGACTCCTTGTTCAGACTTTTGAAGGATAGGTGAGGACCTGGTTCCAATCCTTAGCAACCGAATATCTAAGATCTTACGAGGAACTTGAAAGTGCTTTTATTAGACAATGGTGAGAGAGGAAGGATCACCTCTACTACCTGACTGAATTTGGAGCCCTTAGAAAGAAAAACTCAGAATCTGTTCTAGAATTCACACAAAGGTTCAACAAGTTATATAATAAAATCCTAGTTCAGGTCAAACCTTCACAACCCGCAGCAAAGGTGACTTTTGCTAGTGCTTTTGATCCCGATTTTACCTTATTATTGAGAGAAAGGAGATCCAAAAATCTCACGAAAATGCAAGATGATGCTCTTGAGATCGAATCAAACATGATGGCATCAGGGAAATTAAAAGAAAAAATAGAAACCGGGAACAAAGAAAATAGGAAATTCAAAGAGCAAGGTGGACCCTTAGGATCGAGGAAATCCTTGGGAGATAAAATAGATGATATGTCTAGGGTAATTAGAGAACTTTCAAATAAGATCTCAAAAATGTAACTAGACAAATAGAAAAGAGATAATTTCCCCGGGAAGGATTTTAGAAGGAATCTTGATCCTCAGGCCCCACAAAAAATAATTAAAAATGAAGATCAAAAAATCCCAACCCCCTTCAAAAGTGAAAACTTCATTGGAGGGGAAGATCTAGAATATTTTGAGGAGCTTGATGAGGATATTAATAATCTTGGCAACGATAATAAATCACCTTATTTATCAAGACAAGATTATGAAAAATCCTTATATAAAGAAATTACGTCGAAAGACAATGTTAGCAACGACCCATCTGAAAATTTGGCCTATCAGGGTATCGCAAATGATATTATAGCCGAAATACAGGAAAAATATAATTTGAGACCTAGGAACAAAATTCTCCCAACTGTTCCAACAAAAAAGATCTTTCCAATGGGTGAAACTGATGAGGTAACTCCAAAAGTTGCTGACAAACCAACTACAAAAAATCACACTGCTGACACACAACTTGTTTAGTCGAAACCAGTAGGAACACCCTCTATGAAAACAAAGGCTCATGTAAATGAAAACAAGTTTTCACCACAAAGAAAAGATGAAAAGAAAGGAATGGAGGCCCCGAACATAGAAAACGACAAGGCCCTGGGAAATTTTAATCTGGAAAACGAAATAAATAAAATCAAAATTCCTATTCCCCTTGTTGAACTAGCTAAAAATTCCCATATATAGAAAACAAATTGCCAATATGATTAGCTTTTTGGAAGATGAAAGTCAGGCCTATGTCATCAACTTAGAATATGACAAGACGAACATAGTCTTTGGTCCACATTTCGAAGGGGAGAGAGACATTATGGCCCCCTTTTATATCACGTTAACCTTGCTTGACCACCTACTCCATAACTGTATGCTAGATTCTGAAGCTTCCCACAATGTAATGCCAAAGGAAATTATGGAGAAACTCGGTCTCAAAATCACAAGGCCCTATGGTGACTTATATTCTTTTGACTCAAGGAAAGTCAAATGCATAGGCATGATTAAAGACTTGGTGGTAGGTCTGGCACAAATACCTACAAAAATCATTCTTATGGATGTAGTGGTTGCTAACATCCCTCCAATGTATGGTATGCTATTATCTAGTTCATGGGGTTCCAAGCTTGGAGGATCTCTCCAGCTGGACATGTCATACACTACAATTCCAGTTTTCGAAGGACAATACACGCGTCTTTATAGAGAAACTAGGTTGTCTTTCATGGTAGGTGATCCACATAACCCAATTAATCATCCTGTTTATATTGCTAACCAAGATTTAGGAAATTGTATATTATCTATTGACGATGATTTTGAAGTAGATGTAGACGAAAGTTGTATAGAAGAAAAAACTGAAAAAGAAGAAATAAAAAAAAATGTATATAGTACTGGTGTTTGGAAGATGTATTTTGATGGTGCTTCATCTTTCCTTGGAGCTGGAGCTAGGGCACTCCTTGTGGCTCCCGATGATCAATTCGTAATCCCATTTTCATATAGGCTTCAGTGGAATGTGGATTGTACAAATAATGTATGCGAGTATGAAGCTTTAGTGCTAGGATTAGAATCCGCTAGGAGGATGAAAATAAAGAAACTCGAAGTCTTTGGCGACGTCGAGTTAATCATAAAACAGGTGAATCGATAGTACCAGGCCAAACATCCTAGGTTGAGGTCCTATAGGAATTGCGTCTGGGATCTGATCGAGAATTTCTTCTCCTCTGTGAATGTTCATCTCATCCCAAGGACTGAAAACCAACAAGCTGATGCATTAGCCAAAGCAACATCAACTTTCACACCTCCTACTGCATTTAAATTAAAGTATCACATACAAATGAGATATCGACCTTCAATATCAAATAAAATACAACATTGGAAAGTCTTTGAGGACGATGAACAACTTTGCAAATTTTTAGAATCAATAGATGAATTTGCAGAAACGCATATTGATCAAGAAAATCAAAATGATCCCATTTGGATCATGCAGGAGGGTGAGGATTCTAAAGAGTTTCACGATAAAATTGTGAATCACCGAATGCTCATTCTCAAAAATAACCAGATTCCCAAGGGCCTAATTCCCTTGGAAATATTATTCAATCAAGATGATATCCCTTTAAAAACCACCCTACAGCCCCAACCTGAAGAGGTTGAGGACTGTGACATAGGAACTAAAGAAAACCCTCAGATGGTAAAACTATCCAAATATCTATCTACAGAAACCAAAAATAAATACACAGAGTTTCTTAGAAAGTACAAAGACATTTTCACTTGGTTGTATGAAGAACTAAGAACCTATGACACCTCTATGATCAAACATAAGATACCCCTGAAGCCTGGTGTCAAACCCTTTAAACAAAAACTCTGAAAAATCAACCCCATCTTATTACCTATTAACGAACGGGAAGTCAAAAAACTCCTTGATTCAAAGATAATTGTACCACTGAGATATTCTAATTGGGTAGAAAACCTGGTCCTAGTTAGGAAGAAAAACGAGGAAATTAGACTGTGTGTCGATTTCAGAAATCTTAATAAATCCTCTCTCAAAGATAATTACCCCCTATATAAAATGGATCATGTTTTAGAAAAAGTGGTAGGAGCTAATAGGATGTCGATGATCGACGGATTTTCAGGTTACAATCAAATTGCCGTCAGCGATCACGATAAAGAAAAAACAACCTTTACCACTCCTTGGGGTACATTTATGTATGATAAGATGTCGTTTGGTTTGATGAATGCAGGTGCTACTTTTCAACTGGCAATGGATATCACTTTCATTAGCGAATGGGACAAATTGTAGTTATCTATTTGGATGACCTAACTGTTTTTTCTAAATCGGATGAAGATCATCTAATACATCTCAAACAGACATTTGAGAAATGCTGCAGGTTTGGTCTATCCTTAAATCCTAAAAAGTCTCACTTCGCTATGCAAGAAGGCAAGCTTTTGGGCCATATTGTATCTCGATATGGAATCATAATTGACCCTAAAAGAGTTGAAGCTATAGATACAATAATTATTCCTATGAATGTGAAAGAAATTTAGTCATTCTTAGGAAAAATAATTTTTTTGAGAATATTTATTCCAAACTTCGTTGAAATCGTGAAATTGATCACAGATATGCTCAGGAAAAACAGCGAAGTGAAATGGACAGCAGAAGCTAAAGCATCCTTTGAACACATCAAGAAGGTTATAAGCGAGGCACCTGTACTAGCGAGCCCTGATTATCTCAAGTATTTCCTTATTTTCTCATTTGCCTCTAAACACACACTTGCCGTAGTACTCCTTCAGAAGAACGAAGAAGGTTTCGAGCAACCAATAGCCTTCTTTAGCAAAATTTTCCGAGATGTCGAACTCAAATATAATATAATGGAAAAACAAGCATATGCTATGGTAAAAGTGTTAAAGGATTTCAAAAACTATGTTTTGCATTCTAAGGTGATTACATATGTACCTACTAGCTCTGTAAAAGATATTTTGGTTCAGGCAGACAGTGATGGCAAAAGAGGACGATGGCTTGCCAAAATTCAAGAAGTCGACTTGGAGATAAAACCAACAAAATTAGTAAAGGGGAAAGGCTTAGCTAAACTCTTAGCTGAATCCAATTTCAGAGCTCTCGGGATAAATAAATCTCAGGGGGAGGAAGAGTGGGTATATGTGAATGAACTTGAGGATCAAATAGCTGAAATCCAAATCGAGGAGAAATTTGCTTCATCAAATTGGTACAAGGACACAGTATCCTACTTGTTGACATTGAAATTCCCAAGTGACTTGTCCCCATCCAAAGCTAGAACGTTGAAGCTGCATGCGGTCAAGTACTGTATTTCCAAAAAACAATTGTATTGGAAGGACCCGCTTAGCTTCCTCTTGGTATGTCTAGTCGAATCAGAAACAAAAAAGGTAATAAGCCAATTTCACGAAGGAGTGTGTGGAGGACACCATGCCTAGAGGGTTATGACTTATAATATCCTAAGGGCTGGGCATTATTGACCCAAAATTTTCTTAGACGCCAATGCCAAGGTATGAGCTTGCAGCCCTTGCCAATTTTTTGTAGGAAAACATAAACTCCCAACAATGCCATTGATTCTGGTTAAAACGGAAGCTCCTTTTCAGCAATGGGGATTAGATTTCATAGGAGAAATTAATCCTCATTCTAGTGCTCAACACAGATGGGTCCTGACCGTTACAGACTACTTCACCAAATGGGTGGAAGTTATTCCAACGAGAAAAGCTACTGATTTAGTGGTAATAGATTCCTTAGAAGAAAATATTTTGTCTAGGTTCGGTTGTCCCAGAAAGATAGTCACAGACAACACATAGGCTTTTAAATCTATGGCTATGGTCATTTTTTGCCAAAAACATAATATTGTGCTCGGTCACTCCACAACATACTACCCTTAGGGAAATGTTCTGGCCGAATCTTCAAACAAGAGCTTAATCAGTATAATTAAGAAAGTGGTAAGCGAAAATAAAATGTCTTGGCATGTGCATTTGAAGTTCGCTCTCTGGGAAAATCGGATAGGCACGAAAAAGTCTATTGGCACTTCTCCCTTCCAAATGGTATATGGGATAGATATAGTGTTGCCTATAAACCTAGCACTTCCTGTAATGAAATTGTGGCAAGATGAGAAGGAATAACCAAATCCTGTCACGACAAGGATAAATCAGTTGATTGACGTTCAACAACATAGGGCGGTAGTGGATGAAAGGCTGCAGAAATATCAGGATGACATGAAAGTGTTATTCGATCGTAAGGCCAAAGACAAAAATTTTCTCCCCAGAGATTTAGTTTTGAAATGGGATGCTAGGAAGGAGGATTTGGGAAAAAATGGTAAATTCAATCACATCTGGTACAGACCATTCAAGGTCTCATCTCTTGAAGGAAAGAATTCATTTCTTCTAGAAAATTTGGATGGTAAAATTTGAATTCCCCCGTCAACGGGCATTTTTTAAAACATTATATGGAATAATTGATTTCTAGAATTCCCATTGTATATACCGTTTTGTTTAAGTCTTTTATTTCATAATTTTCTTAGGGAAGTCTACTTTCATTCTGTAAATAAAGAAAAATAAAATAAATTTGGTTTATGTCTCTTTTATAAATAAGGATACAAAATTCTTAATGTATCCAATTCCTTAAAATTCTGATAATTTTCATATTGTTCTTTCATGGGATTCTGGCTGACAGCCCAACAAGTAAAAGAAACAAACGGACAACCTTAAAGTGGAAGATAAATTTGCCAAAAATAGGTGATGGATAAGTTTTTTTGTTATTTCAAAAAGAGAATGAAAAAGGTAAGGCAAAGGTGTGAGTCCCAACAAAGTTTATTTTGTGAAAACAAATATTTTGTATCAAAAAGTGAGTTGATTATCTCATAAGACTCTATTAAAAAAAAAAAATGTGTTTTCAAAATCTAGGCTTTAAGGGTTCCACATAGAACAAGATAGGAGGTAAATAAAGTAAAAATATTTAAGAGAGAGTTCCTAGATTTGGGTTTAATTTATGACCACTATTTTTCGACTTCCAGATCGTTCTAGGTCCCCTTTTTCTACCCTCAGTTCTGAATCAAGCTTCTTTTTCGGGTTTCCCATAGAGGGAGAAGAGATTATGTCTTAACTTCTGAAATTGAAAAACAGTTCTTAATTAGTAAGACCAGTCCTCGTATCTCTTACTCTCCGACTAAACATGGTTATGCTTAGGCCGATCTTGACTCTCCTAGGTCTCTTAACAGTTTTTCTGAGGATTTAAGCTTGCTCAAAGGAAGACCCCTGAAATTAATCTCCCCCTTTTTTATCTGCAGACTAAGATGTTTTGAAAGTTCAGAAAAGGTTGGTCTAGAGTAATCAAAACACATTGACAAACCTCCATTGCAATTTTTACACAGATACCACCCCTAGTATATTAAGTATCACTGATTTCCCCTGCTTCGTATTCATAAAGTAAATATAAGACAGATGGTGAAAGCAAATTCATATTTGATTACCCCCATCTAGTCCAAAAGACGATGAAAGGAAATTCATTTAAATGATTTCCCTCGTCTAGTATAAAAATAAATATAACTTCATCGTGGTACTGAACAGGCTCGTTGGTAGTGAAGCAACATCTGAGGTTAAATGTATAATTAGCATTCGAAGTGGTGAAAGGAAATTCAGTAAAAAGGGATAGATAAATTCACTGGGGTACTGAACAAGCTCGCTAGTAGTGAAGCAATATATGAGGTATCTGTAAGGTTGTCATACTTAAATAACACTCTACTCTAGTTACCAGTTTTTCGAAACTGGATCTGCATCCCAAGTTAAGACAGGGCTCCCCAATTGAAAATATGAATTTTTCTTCGTTTGATGCAAGATGAAAGCCATGAATCTATTGAGTTTCCTAAGATTGTTTTCATCATCTTAATGATAACTTAATTTCAGTAACGGGAAGGAGAATATCATGAATAAGACTACAACTGAGTTTACAACAAATAAGAACTTTGAAGAGATTTTCAGAAATAAAAATGAAATCTCTTTTTCTTCTGTATCCCCTTCCTTAGCAATTTCTACAGGGATAAACTCGTGACCCCATTAACCCAATGAAGGCACTAATTCTACATGTTCTCCTCATCCCACAAGGAGACGAGGTCCCCAATTGGAGCCTATGTTGAAACAATTCTTAAATTTTTTATCCCTAAGACCTAAAATTTCCTTTTCGGGTTTCGACTTTTCATAAAACGCAAGTTTTGTTATCATTCCCAAATGCACAATACTGATTTCCCAAAGAAATCAATGATTTAAATAATAAAAGGAAAAAATCCTAAAAGTATTATAAGAATCCCGACGCATTTTCTATAAAATTATCTTAATCATGATAAGCTTTAAACCTAATGAATTTAAGGTTAACTTTAAAAAGTTTTTGGGATTCGAGGTTTGCTGAAAACATATTTTCAATAAAAATTGAATTGCAAATTCCCAATCCTTGATTTCTCGAAATAAAGAGAATTAATCAAAATGCTAATTAATTAATTCTCTAATGAAAAAAAGTTAAGTCTTAAGTTAATCATTTCACGATTTTGGGATTCGAGGTTCAGTGATAACACATCTCTTGTCAAAATGATCCCTGAAATCCTGAATCACGAAATCCCAACCCATAATATGTGATAAACTAAACTAACTTTGTTTTGTCCTTAACCCTGATTAGTTAGTCAATTAAGATGAATTTAAGTCTTAATCAACACATCACGATTTTTCGATTTCGGAGATCGAATTTTATCGATGACATACTTCTCGACAACATGATCCCCAAAACCACGAAACGCTTAATATTAATTAATTACTTTGCTAAAATGTTTAAGTATTAATTAACACGTCGCGATTTCGGAGATCGTATTTCATCAATGACATACTTATCAACAACATAATCCCCGAAATCTCGAAAAAATGAAATCTTCAGTTTTAATCTATGATTAGCACAAATTAACCTTTTTCCAAAGCATGATTAATGATAATCATTTTTTTTAAGGTTTCATTCATGTTTCGGTTTTCGATTAAGTAAAATGTCCCTAGTTTTCTTTAAAAATCCAAAGGCGCTAAAATACGGCTATTTAAATAATGAATCATTGGTGATACGTGGTACTAATGCGTATCTCAGTAAAATATCTTCCGCATTAAATGCCTTAAATTCTTGTTAGCTGCATCAATCTCTTCACTTTCAAATGAATTAAAAGAGCATTTGAATGTATGTTTTTTCATTTTATCAAGCACAAGAAACACTCAGTTGATCTCATTCATTCATTTTCTATGGCAGGTTTTCCATTGAACGTAAATTCATGGCACCGAAAAAGGCATCGAAGAAGACTGAAGATACATAGGAAGGAGATATCATCTCTGACACCATGCCACACCCTATAGACTCCATTAAATCTTGGACTCAAATCTTTGAATTTCTGGAATGTGAACTCAAGAATGTTCATCCTGATTCTGAGAATCACTATTGGGACATAGCAGAATCAGAGCTTCATAAGATCACTGTGTGCCCTCGGCTTGTGGCATACAATGAGATGATCAGTTGGGCCCTGGAAAAGGTTGATATCCCGATGAGGAGCATCTTAAACGATCAAGGAGTCATCTTCGGCTCATTCAGGCCAGAACATATACAAGTAATGTATAAACTCTCACCAAATCCTAAACATACTTTTAATGCCGAGTTTTTAGTGTTGGTCACTATAATTGCTTAATTAATTTCAAACAACCAAGT
>JZKD02S1222448.1:102275-114658 GCA_000966675.3 Picea glauca | reverse complement strand
GAGGGCCCATAGTGATAATAGTGGAGGTCATTCAATGTAAGGTGGACTAGGCCTAGTGTAGTATTAAATAAGACCCACTATGGTAGTTAGATATAATAAATGGGTAGTTATATATAATAAATATTAAAGGACTTCTTAGAAGGTTCTACTTCTAGAATATTCCTCATCTAGAATGTTCTTAGGTGATGGTAGCACTATATAAAGGGGTTCAATAAATGTAATGGGATATGAAGATAAGAATTGTATTTGGATAAGTATCTCAATAGGAGTATTCCCCCTTGAAGAGGCAAGTGAACATGAGAGGATTGTTTCCATAATGGGATCCATAGTATGGTGTTTCCCTACCTCAAGGGTTTTCTATAATAAAAGTGGTGGTTTTCTATATTGTTTCATATATCTTGTGTGGTTATTTTGTATTCATATATTTAGAACATAACAAGTGGTATTAGAGCACTTTATGAAGTATATTTGAATATCTATTTAGGAGCTTAACAAGTGGTATCATAGCAATTTCCTTGGTTGGAAGTGTGGGGCAAATATTTTTATTTCTTGTAGATTTATTGTTTCAGAAAAAAAAAAGAGGGTTGCAACATTCCAGATGATTTATATAGGTTTTGGTGCAACATTTAAAAAAAAATGGTTGTGTATCTCAGTTCCTCTAAGAAAAACACCCAAGTAAAAAAAAACAATCGTCTAAAACGAAGTTCAGGAAGTCAAGTTATTTGCATTTTAAAATATGCAATTTAAAGTTTTTTTTTTTTCTTTTTCGCAGATGACCACATGATTTTTTTTATTTTTGTAGCATCTGAAGCTGAATTTTTCAAAAAACATTTCACATATGAGTTCCTCTCACAATTTCACCCAATTTAAAACAAAACATCATCCAAATCAGAGCTCTAGAAGGGAAGCTATTTCTGATGATTGCAACCCCTCCTCAACCCGTGGGTCAGAGGGTCACGTGCACAGGATATTTCCCCTTACACCGGCCTGAAGAGATCTCAGAAATGGCTCCTCTATTTCCCTTTCGAGAAATATGTACCCACAATCTACTTCAAGAATTTCCCCCTTGTACTTTGGGAGATCGGACTTTTCACTTCCGTGAATCCGGTGGTCAAGCGTCTTGTCTCCCAATCTCTGAAACCCAAAGATATTCAACACTTGACCCTTTCTTCTTTCTAGTTTGGATTTATCCTTATCGTGATTTCAAGAGTTTCAATGTCGAGCAACTTGTCTCCTTGACCCTTGAAACCCGATTTACCGAAACGCCGATGCGCTCTCAAGGTTGACCTTTCAACACCCCTTTACCCCGTCGAGACTTTGGACTTCGTGATTTCGTGAATCCTTATCCAAGGATTTCATAAATTCACTCCATGAAACCCCGGAATGGTCAACGAAATTTGACTTCCATGTCGATAGGGGGCCACTTTTCCAGCCTACTGATTCCTATGGCCCACATGATCCTTTTGTCCCTTCAGGACTTCGCGTTTCATGATTTCACGAGTTTCGTTGCAAAGATTTTGGGACTTCAACGTATGAAACCCCGAAATAGGAATCCGCTTGCAAATCCAACGGCCCTTGTCGGCTTGGATCTACGGTTCTTCCTCTCCTGAGATTGAACCTTTGAAAGTATTCACCGTAACTCCCTTGCCCCTTCATGATATCTGGCGGCTCATGGGACTTCGCAAATTCTCCACAGAGAATTTTGATCGTCCGTTCCTTCCTTGAGAACTTCTGCATGAACTAAACAAAGTATCTCTCTCCGTGAAACTTGTCCTCCTACGGTCCCATGTCGCTACGCCTTCCTTCAAATTTTCAAGGTACTTGGCCTCTTGCCTTCCTTCGACTCCTTCGAAGGTTCAAATCCTTCTGTGTTTCCCCACGACTTCGAGTCTTTCAAAAAACTCCTTGCGGCAGACCTTCGAACACTTCCAAGTGTTGAACTCTTTTTTGACTCTGCGCACACCCTACAGTAGCAGTCTCTCAATACTTTGCTCAGGTTCACAACTCTGAGACTTTACTCAGCCTGCGCACTCCTTCCAAGGCTTCTGTGCCTAACTGCACTTCTATGGAAATGAGAACAAAAGCTATCTAGTCTGAGATTTCAGAGACAAACCTCTGAACCCTTTGTCAATGCACTCCTTGTGGACAATTCAATTGCACTCCTTGCAGGAACTCTTTCTCAGATAGAGAAACAATTGAAACTCATTTCCCTTACCCTCTCTCTCTCTCAGATTCCAGATATTCAATAAGAAATCATTCATACATAGCATAAAAGCAAATGTTCAGCAGAAAGAGTAAAATAATCATGAGCATAACATTTAGCATACATACACGGAGAACCAACACAACGCCATGAATTTGAATCAAAGTTCTTTTCTTATTAATTCAAATCTTTGTACATGGGTGTCTTCAAATTATAGTTCTCCCTTCTCAGCTCTGTATGCTCTTGCTCATAATCTTCATGCTAATGTTACAATGCACAATGAGGGTGTCTATATCTTGTTTTCCTCTTGCTCTCTAAAACTATCTAATCTAACATTCAATTCTATATACTTGCATTAACTACTTATAAATGCCTTCTACTTACTAAGGACAAGAGCAGATTTCTCAAGGTCTGTTTACATTTTACAAGTGGGCTCCTTCTTAATTATCTCATTTAAGGTTGGTGCATTAAATTCAAGGGAATTTTAAAATTTTTGTTGGGTGCTTGTCCAGCTATCTTTGGCCTCCACGCTGGCTCGCTTGAGATGCTCCTGCATCAACTGATCTAAAATCAACTACTTTTGGGGGTTTTTTGTGATGGTGGCAGGATTGCAGAGTTCATAACTTTTCATAGGGTGCTCAGATTGTTACTATATCAATTCCATTGGATACATTATTTTAAGATATTGCTTTTGGTATATTTTATGTGGTGTTTCCAATGGATATTTCCTCTAAAACCCTAAAATAAATTCTATAGATGACTGAAGCATTCAAAGCCCAATTGTATGACACATTGCATGACAAATTTCATGACCTTGCAGATGGCCTCAAGGATATTTTTCGTAGTATTCAAGATTCATTGGATAACATGCAGGAGAGATTTCTTATGAAGGACATCATGGATGAATATAATCAAGAAATATATCCTTGGTATGATTTTGAGGCTGATTTTGATGATTGGTATATGGATAGTTGTCATTTTTGGGATGACAATCACTTCCATATTTTATTTGATGACTCTACTACACCTTCTGTAGAGAGCACCAATGTCACACATTAGGGGCTAGTTATGATTACTAATGTCCAGTCTGCATATTCTACAATGGTATTGTTCCTTCTCGATTCAGCTTGGATCCTCTCCCATTATGTGGATGGATATTCTTGTTTGGATCCACATGATAGGTGTCAATATTGGGAGCATCATTTTCAATTGGTTATTGGGTGCCAATATCTTCCGTGTGGAGTTTACGTGAGAAATTAGACATGGGGCCCTGGGCATAGTGAATTTCATTTCTCAATGGGACCCTATTTCTCTAGTCTACTTCAACACTATGGTCCACACTTATCCATGGGACCCTGGTATATGGTTTAACTTCAAGCATTGAGAACAACACTTTCATAAGGGGGATCGAATGTTAGGTAGCTAGATAGGTAGTGGGGGGCCCCAGAGGGCCCATAGTGATAACAATGGAGGCCATTCAATGTAAGGTGGACTAGGTCCATTGTAGTATTAAATAAGGCCCACTATGGTAGTTATATATAATAAATGGATATTTAGATATAATAAATGTAAGAGGACTTATTAAAAGGTTCTAATTCTAGAAGATTCCTCCTCTAGAATGTTCTTAGTTGATTGTAGCACTATATAAAGGGGTTCAAGCAATGTAATTGGATATGAAGAGAAGCATTGTATTTGGAGCGGTAATTCAATACGAGGATGCCCCCTCGAAGAGGCAATTGATCATGAGAGGATCCCTTCCATAATAGGATCCATTGTATGGTGTTTCCCTACATAAAGGTTTTTCTATAATAAAAGTGGTGGTTTTAAATCTTGTTTCATATATCTTGTGTCGTTCTTTTGTATTCATATCTTTGGAACATAACATAGATAATATGAATAATGTACATGGGGATTCTATGCAGTAGATGAGATATACCAGAGAACCATCCTTTGAGAAACTTGCCAAATTTGAGTAAACAGATTCAGTGCATTAAGTTATCAGAAATACAATATGATAGATTAATCAATTGTAGTAGTACTTAATGATAGTATAGTGACATATGAGTCAAAATTATGGACAATTGTATAGTAGATTCTTGAATAATATGGACATATATGGATGTGAAATCAACTTTTATGAATGGGGAACTTGAAGAAGAATTCTACATTGAACAACTAGTTGCTAGAGCATAGTACTCTAGACTGGATAAATATCTACGACGAGCAGTGTTCAGAAAGGAAAGTCCAGACAACAACTTCTACATGAAGGTAACTCAAGATGGTATTTTATTAATAGAAGTTTATATTAATGACATCATTTTTGGAAGAAATGATGACATGTTAAGCCATAAATTTGCAAAGGATATGCAGAATGATTTTGAAATGTCATTACTCGAAGAACTATCCTTCTTTCTAGGTCTTCAGATACGTCAAAGAAACTCAGGAATTTTTATTTCTCAAACTAAGTATATCAAAGAAATGCTAAAGATGTTCGAAATGGAATATTGCAAACCAGTTACTACTCCTATGGAAACCAGTTGCAAGTTGAGAAAAGATGATGATTCAAAGTCTACAAACTAGAGGCAATAAAGGTCAATGATTGGTAGCTTACTATATGAGAAAAAATCCAAACCAGATGTAATGCAGGAAGTTGGATAGGTGGCACAATTTCAAGAAACACCAAAGGAATCACATGTATTAGCAGTGAAGAGGATTTTCAGATATCTCAAAGTATTTGGATTATGTTATACAAAAGAAAAGGATCTATCACTTATTGCCTACACAAATGCATATTGGGCAGGTTGCATTGACGACCGAGGAAGCACCAATGGAGCAGGGTTCTACTTGGGTGAGTGTTTAATATCATGGCTAAACAAGAAACAATAATCAATATCCTTATCTACAGCCGAAGAAGACTATATTGTAGCAACAACATGTTGTACACAGGTTCTATGGATGAAACAAAGTCTCACAGACATACAAGTTGATTATGATGAGCCCATTCCAATCTATTGTGATAATACAAGCACCATCAGTATATCAAAGAACCCGTTGATGCACTCCAAGACGGAGCACATTCCAATAAAGTATCACTTTCTATGAGAATGGGTTGTAGAGAATAACATAAGAGTTGAATATGTGGGAACAAAAGAAAAAGTGGCAGACATATTTACAAAACTGCTTCCAAGGGAATATTTTGAGTGTTTTCGAGAGAGACTTGAAGTGATTTCTACTCCAAAATGAATGCTTTTGAATGCTTATCTTATATGTCTTATATTTACAAGAGGAAGCACCATAAAGAGGATAGTAAGGGGAATATGGACAGTTTTGTAACTGCTTCTTAGGGAATGCAAGAAGTCATTTTTTGATAGTTAGTAATAGTTGTATAAATAAAGGAAGAATCCCATTTCCAAGGGTCTCTTAAAGAAATTTACAAACTCAAGAAACTATTTGAAGAGAGAATACTTTGTTAACTAATAATGAGAAGCAATCTCCTTCTAAGAACAAGTGAGTTAGGGTTTTGGCCGACGGACTAGGGTTCTGCAGATCTCTCGAGCTGCGGGGGACCAGCGATGGCTCCAACGGGGCACATACCTTCCACGGGAGGAGGGCCGGCTAGCGGCTCTTACCGTCAAGTCATAGCAGGAGGAAAAGATGTTGAGAGGTCTAAGTGGCTGACCTTTGAGCTTCCGCCAGACCTACATTCAGAAATTTTGGAAGAAGGCGTGTCCAAGGTCCGAGAAATGGAGATCGATCCTGAGAAAGAATATTCCTCCCCCAAAACATCAGCTCCATGGTTACCTGGTAAGTGCATTCCACAAGCACCACAAGCCCCAAAATATGTAATTATCTCACCGCGCATAGAAGAACAAAAGCAATTCATGAGAGATTATGCCCTGGTAGGGAAGTTCCTAAGGTTATGGCCCTCAGAACGGGATCTGATCAGATGGATCCAATATTGGTGGAAACCAAAGGGTCACTACGAATTAAAATTAGGTTCCAAGGGATTTTTTACAATAATCTTCTACAATCTTGAAGACCGTAACCGCATCTTTGATGGAGGGCCATATTTTTTTAATTCAGCAGGCCTTTTCCTACATTTATGGATGGAGAAGTTCAATCCTGAAAAGGAGGACTTTGCTCATGTGTTTGTTTGGATAATATTATATTCTCTCCCATGGGAGTTCTGGCTCGAGGAGGTTTTGGCAGGTATTGGCAATACCATAGGCATTTATGTTAAATCGTCTGAGGCCACCAAACAAAGGCGTTATACCTCCTATGCTCGAATATGCGTTTATCTGAATATCACTAAGTCGCTCCCCAGCTCCATCATACTGGAATATCACGACGAATATTGGATCCAAACCATCGACTATGAACATATTCCATTCCGATGTCGAAGGTGTCACGAGCACGGCCACCTCTTCAGAGATTTCCCCCTCAATAATGCCCACAAGGAAGGAAACCCGGACAGCAGCACAGACAAGGACAACTTCATCCAAACCACGGGGAAAATAAGACCAGGAGGAAAAAGACAACCAACCCAGGTAAGCAAAGATCCTTCCACCAACAATCGATTTATAGCTCTGCAAAACCAACCAGAAAACCCTACAAACCCTCTACAGCCGAATGAATCACAACCGGCTAATAGATCTCATATGGCCAAACAAGGGGAGGACAATACCCCTTTAAGAAAGGAACACAAAATCTCTCCCCCAAATGTGAATCAGGAAACGAAATATCCTTTGGATACAGAGGACGGAGATGTGAAAATGGAGCTAGAGGAGCCAGATTTAGCAGGGGTCGATCTGGAACACCTTAAGCATGCTTATAGGCAGCAGAAACTATACACAATACCCAGAGATCAATTACGAAAGGTGCACAAAGTTTTCCTCAACTCCTCTGTTGGATCCACGGCAAGAGAATGTCAAGGGTTGGGGATACAAAGTAGTCAATCAAAGAGTTCCGGTAAATCCCTGAAAGACGAGAAGAAAAGAGGGCAGAAATCCACCAACAAGCTTATTCAAGAAATTGGTCACTTCATGGTAAATTAAGGGAAAATCTACCTGATCTCGGATAGCTTCCCTCCCCTCCCCACCCACTCATCATCATGAATATTATCTCATGGAACATCAGAGGTCTCAATGGACGTAGCAAGAAAAAGTTGCTATGATATTTGATTATGGCGGAAAAACCTGATATAGTCCTTCTGCAAGAAACAAAATGTGCCTCAGAAGATGTGGACAAGTTACTCCCCTATTGTTGGAAACAGGGGACAGCTGTTGTAGTAGGATCCATAGGATCAGTGGGGGGACTGGCCATCCTTTGGAATACAAACTCAATACTGCTAGAAAACTTCATGTCTACAAGAGGGACCATCATCGTGGACTACAGACTCATTGGTTCTAATAAACCGGGACACTTAACTAATGTGTATGGTCCAGCCAACACAGGGGAGAAGGATTCTTTCCTTCAGAGCTTGGAATTCCTGGCCACTTTAAATCAACCCAATACATGGATCATAGGAGGGGATTATAACATTATTCGCAGTCTAGAGGAGAAACAAGGGGGCTCTAGAAGACTGGACCAAGAAACCAACAACTTCAATAGCTTTATAGACAACCACCACCTCGTCGACTTGGAAACCATCAATGGAATTCACACCTGGACAAACAGAAGAACTGGCCCACATCAAATTGCTTGCAAGCTCGACCGGTTCCTCATCTGAGACTCTCTCATGTTGGAGGGCACAGCTATGGAGGCCTCAATCCTGGACACCCTTGGATCGGATCACTGGCCGATTCAACTCTGGTTAGATATCCCAACCACGAAGGGAAAGAAACCTTTCAGATTTGAGCAGTTCTGGCTTGACCACCCTGATTTCTAGGAAAACATTCAGAAGTGGTGGAAGGAGGAAGAGATCACCCAAGGCTCAAAAATGTATAGGTTCCAGCAAAAATTAAAGAACCGTAAACAATCCCTCAAACTTTGGAATAAGAACACCTTCGACGATATCTTTGACTCTCAAAGGCAATTAGTAGACCGTATGAGAGAAATTCAGAATCAGATCAGAACCCAGGGGCTCACAAATGAGTTAAAAGATTAGGAAAACATGGTCACCCAACAACTAGCGGCCAGAAAGAGACAAAAAGAGATCCTCTGGAAACAAAAGTCACGCATCCGATGGCTCAAGGAGGGAGAGCGCAACACCAAATTCTTCCATAGAACGACCATTCACAGGCAGCATAATAATCGAATCACGAGCCTCCTCTCTGCAACTGGGGAGACCCTCCACACACATGAGGATATGGAAGTAGCTCTGGTTGGATATTATCAAAACCTTTTCACAGAACCTATTCAGAACAGACAGGAGGCCATTGCCAAAATAACCCAGCATGTACCATCCTTGATCAAAAGGGAGAAAAACTTGGCCTTACTGCGCCCTATCTCAATTGAGGAAGTGGATCAGGCGATTCAGGACACGCCCAAGTGTAAGGATCCAGGACTGGATGGTTTTACCAATGATTTTTTTCATCATTGCTGGCCACTGATCAGACGCGAAGTATGGGAAATTCTTGAAGACTCTCGAGCCTCTGGGCAGATCCTAAGGGCTCTGAATTCGACCTTTCTCGCCCTCATTCCTAAAGAGGGATAGGAGAATCACCCTCAACAATTCAGACCTATCGCGCTCTATAACATCATCTATAAACTCTTAACAAAGGTTATAGCCAACAGACTCAAGCCCATCTTACCGACAATCATCTCCCCGGAGCAATCAAGCTACGTTGAGGGAAGGAAAATAATGGACAGCGTAATCCTTGCCCACGAGGTGATTCACTCTCTGCAGAAAACCAAAACTCCAGGTATGCTTCTCAAACTGGATCTCTCCAAAGCCTTTGACAAAATTAGCTGGGACTATATGCGAGCTATGCTCATCGCTTTTGGCTTTGATCAAAACTGGATCTCTTGGATCATGAACTTAACCTCCTCAGCTTTCTTCTCTATCTTGGTCAACGGGGTTCCTTCCAAGACTTTTTCTCCTTCAAGAGGTATCCGATAGGGGGATCCTCTCTCCCCCTTTCTCTTCATCATCTTGGCTGAAGGCCTTGGATGCTCCATTCAAACAGCGGTCGAAGGAAACCTATTAATGGGATTACCCTTGCATGGCATTTCCCCTCCCGTCTCACATAGTCAATTTGTGGATGATTCTCTCCTAATGGGTACCCCCACTGTTCGCGAAGCAAAAGATCTTCTCAACATTCTCCAAACCTTCGTCGATGCTTCGGGGCTGGAATGCAACAAGGAAAAGTCCCAAATTTTCTTTTTCAACGCGCCTCCTCTGATTCAAATCCACATTACTAAAATCTTAGGATTCAGAAGAAGCTCCCTTCCGTCCAAATACCTTGGCATCCTCCTGATTGACAATGCTCTTTGGAACTCCTCGTGGGAGCATCTTCTCTCCTCCTTCACTAAAAGGATTTCTTCTTGGACCCTCAGAGTTTTAAATCTACCCGACCGTCTGGTTCTCCTTCGGAGCATCCTTCAAGCCCTTCCATTATACTCCTTCTCAGCGCTGGCGGTTCCAAGACGTGTTCTCTCAGCCATTAGAAATCTTCAAAAAAAAATTCTTTAGCAAGGCTTCAACTCTGGAAAGAAGATAACACTGGTCAACTGGGAAAAATTATGCAGAGCCAAAAATCAAGGAGGCTTGGGACTACGAGACCCTTTCATTATGAACAAAGCTCTCATAGCCAAACTCTGGTGGTGATGGCTCAAGTAGCCCCAGGACCTCTGGGCCAGATTCTGGAGGAAAAAATACACGCCAAACGTAGCTGAAAAAAGTCTAATTCAATGGAATGGGGATGAACTTGGATCCCTGATCTGGATAGTGGCCAAGAAAAACAAGCAGTTGGTCACCCGAAACGCCTTCTGGGAGATTCGAAATGGGGAAACGACTCTCTTCTGGCAGGACTCCTGGCAATAGTGGCCAATTATAGCTGAAAACGGGTGGGAGGGAGATATATATCCACAGGATACTCTGGAAGGCCTGACAAAAGTGGCTGACTATTGGCAGGACACCTCTCTGGGGGACAAGTGGTGCAGGTGGTACTTGAACAAAGAACGCATCAATCTGAGTGAACAGGTGGATATGGCACCCTGGCACGAGGAAATGTCCAAGCGGAAAATACCCAAGTTAGAAGGAGAAGATATTCTTCGCTGGGGCCACTACCCAAAAGGAACCTATAGCACGCAGGAGGCCTACCAAATCCTAGTCCAGGTAGACCCTACTTATGCTAATGGACCCTGGCGCAAAATCTGGAACCTTAAGCATTGGCCAAAGGATACCATCTTTCTTTGGATAGTCTCCCACTCCAGCATCCTTACTTGGGACAACCTATCGAAGAGAGGCTTTGTCGGGCCATCCATTTTCCTCCTGTGTGAAAGCGCAGAAGAAACCATGAATCATCTACTGAAGTCTTGCTCTTATACAACTCATCTCTAGGATCAGGCGGCAATCATCATGCGCAAGTTAGATCGGCAAAGAGAAAGTGTAATTGACACCATTACAGATTGGAGAGATCAGGCGTTCCAATCCCCCCTCCTTAATTGGATTTGGAAACTCCTTCTGGGCTTCATCCTCTGGAAAACATGGAAATAACGGAACAAGAGGGTCTTTCAAAACCTCTCGCAACCTTGGCAGGACTGTTGGCATCAATGTCGCAGCCACGTTCTGGAAACCATCTCTCTGTAGCACTGGCCTGACGACACGGGGGGCAGCATTCCTTCTGAACTGTTAATCCTCCAACATTGGCAGCCTCTTCCTTCATGCCTTCCTCCAACCCTCTCTCTTCCCTCCCTCCACACCTTGAGCCCCTATTCTTAGTCCCCTCCCCCAATCCCTTTCATAAAGTTTAACTTTGATGGAGCCTCTAAGGGAAATCCAGGAGCAGTGGGATATGGAGTAGTCTTTCGTAACCACCTTGGGCACATCCTTTTAATTGCAGCAGGATAATTGGGGCACTCCACAAACAACGCAACAGATCTATGGGGCCTGATTCGAGGGCTGCAGCTAGCAAGTGATCACAGATTCAATAATTTAGTGGCTGAAGGAGACTCACAAGTCATCATCAATATGCTACGAAAAATTCTAAATGGGGAAAACCTGGACAAGATCACGCCCAGTTGGTGGCTCTCACATGGCCTACAAATTGTTTCCAACCTCATTAGGCCAACACAGACAATCATCCCGACCCATGTCAGAAGGCAGTCAAATCAAGTTGCAAACGAGCTTGCCAATCTGGGTACCACATGGACTGGTTCTGATCTCCTGTGCATCTCTGCTTTGGAATCGGAGCATCCTACTCTCCAGCAATGTATCCACAAAGTAGGTTTAGTCAACTCACCCCTGGATGGGGTGGTATTGCGGTCCACGCGGCTTCATGCGGAGGAGGGGGCTAGCCAACAAGGCACGCTGCCATGTGAAAGGCTCGTGCCCCTGGACACCACCCTACGCAGACTTTAATATGCCAATTACTATGGTACGAGGCAATTTATTCTCTAGATCTTCTCTCCATCGTTATTATTCCATGGCTCATCTTTGTTGGTTCCTTGTCATTCCCTGTGTGAGCCTCATCTGGCTTTCCTTGGCGTAGTCTTTGGCTGATTCAGACGCATTCTGTGAGCACGCTGGAAGTGGTCTCTGACCGCAAGCTCTCGGCCATTTTCCCTGCTACCTAGTGTTCCCTAGCCGCCACATGCCTCTTCCCATGCCTCGGCTTTGACTTCTCCCACACAGAGGATCTCCATGGAGACCTCGCCGCCCATCAATTTCGCCGCCATCGTCGCCTGCTTCATGCTCTTCACCCCTCACTGGTTCGGACATCGTCTCTGGCTCAAATGACTTGGCCTCACCGAGCATCAATAGTCTGGCTCTTATTCCTTGGGAGCGAATTCCCCCCTCATGCCATATCGTGGACCAGCCTCCTTGCAACGCCCCACCAATTCCATCTCTAACCTCCACTAGGCCGACTATAGCAGAACCACCTCCGATGTTAAGCCCTAATGTTGGCTCATTACCCCTTAATTGGGGCATATTAGATTAGTAATGCTATTTTATTTATGTCGGCTTTAGGCGATTAGTTGTAATTTAGATTAGTAATGTTATTTTAATTATGTCGGC
>JZKD02S1222448.1:85617-97350 GCA_000966675.3 Picea glauca | reverse complement strand
AGGTTTTTATATGCTATATTTATGTTTGGTTCTTAACATCCAAGCAAGTCTAGGTGCACCGAAAACCTAGCCGCATTCCCTCTCTCTGATGATCAACTAAGGGACACTCTGGAAATCATCTTCGGCTTGATTTTCGAGTTGCGCCAGGGGGTTGATGACCTCCAATTTCGGGTGCTCGCGGTGGACCGGAATGTCGCTTCTATGCTCCAACTACTTACCTCCTTGCGTGGAGCTGCTTCTTCAGAACCAGCCGAGGAGCACCCAGTGAGCGCAGCTGCTAAGAGAGAGACTCTAAATCTGACCCATCTAGTCAAGAAGCCACATAACAGTCAGCATGCGTCATACGCACAGGAGATGGACATGGAGATGGAAGCATAGGACACTCAGCCAGCCGTCAGCACTGGAGGAGAAGGGGACGTAAAGCGTTGGGATGACCAGATGACTTACATCGAGGAAGGACCACAGCTTGAGATGGAACAAAACTCTTGGCAAGACTATAGGGCAAGTCTATGAGTCTTTTCTTCAGAATTTGAAAGTTTTTGTTGACTTTGTTACTTTTAGATATGGACCAGTTAGCTTGAACAGGTCATTAATCTTTTCAAACTCTTTTTGGGTGACTATTATGCTGGCCAGACTGGTTTCCCCTATGTTGGGGCAGTCCGGTAACTACAGCTGGTATCTTCTATGTACTGTATTTCTTTTTTGGTCCATGGAGGCCCTTTATATATAATATCACTCACTTACTTACAAAAAAAAAACTAATAATGAGAAGCCCCCAGGGCCAGTTTTGATAGAGAGAACAACTATTTGTAAATGGTGGCTATATGTAAACTATTTTTCAACAGATTACTTATAGTTGGCAATGTGTTGTAAGGATTTACTATTTCCTATAGAATATTCTTAAAGCAATTGTTATTTTTGTAAAAAATGTGTTATCTGTTCTCATGTTTATATCCCGAGCCCATGATTTATTGATGCATGAAGTAATATGACTTGGACTATTCTGGTTATACATTTGTGTACATGTGTTATCTAGATTTTCACCTTCATAACAACTATCTGATTGGAGTGTTTTGCAAATTTTAGTGTCATTTCATCTCATTCAATTACGTTAGTTTTATCCTAGCTAGGATAGGATAAGTTACAATAGACTAGATTGATTTTATGCTTTTAGATAGTGTTCATATACATCTTGCATTTTCATATCAATCCAACCATCCAAACTCATAACCAGTAATGGCATATAGGCTAGAATCTGGATGGGTCTCCTAAACCAAATGATACATAGTGTAATCAGGACAATGTACCAGGGAGTACCCCTTACTATTGTAGGGAGTTTTCTCCCCGTCAACAGAGTTGGAGGTAGAAGGAGGGCCTAAATTTGTATCACTTTCATAATTTCACTACATATGCAGAGCCAATCCACCAAACAATATTCCTAGCCAACAATGTTTCTTCATATACCTTATAAACAGGACGTTACCTTTGATTACATGAAACTTGTGTTTGAAAGTGTCACTAGCGGTCTCAAAACTCAACACGAAACATGATATCTTGTATCCAATGAAGGATTTGTTGAAACTCTTTGTATTACTTGCAGTTACATCAAACTACTTGGCCAACTACCCATATCCTCAAAAATCCATAGGAGGAGAATAACCCATGTAAGATGATGAAATAATCGGGCCAATTTTCTTGTCGACTCAATAGAGGATCTGATTGAAACTACTCTACCATAGGTACCCATTCCCTCAAGTCGAATTCCCCCCACTCCTCCCGTGTACAAACATAACTTTGACAGTGAAAACTAAGAACCCAAGTTCGAAGAAAACATGGGTGAATATATAAATCGAAGAGTAGTGATCCCACCATGGATGTCCCAATGAGGTATGAACTTAGCAAAATATTTGCATGAAATGCCTAGAAAATGAGAGAGACTTCTTCCAAAATTTGACCTAGAAAAGCCTAGCTCACCAGAAGACCATATAAAGAATTTGTTTTTAGCTACTCATCTTCTTGTTTTCTGTTTTTAAGATGTAGTATGTATATGTTTCCCTTACACCTTCAGAAAAAAAATCTTCTATGTGGTATTTCAACCTTCCTCTGGGTTCCATATCCAACTAGGAAGACTTTGAAAAAGCCTTCATTGGAAAATTTGGGGAGGAGAAAAACCCCACAAACTTATAGAAAGAGTTAGGGGCATTAAATATGGAAAAGAAGGAGAAAGTGAAAGAATTTAATCAATTTTTTCTTACAGTCCTCAACACGTTTTCTATTGAGATCGTTCCTTTGGAAAATGTGGCTATCGAATACTATACTTAAGATTTGGTCCCTTCTATATGCATGTTTGTGAAACGAGCTGGAAAAAATACCCTAGCTCAAAATTTTGAACAATATCAAGTTGTTGAAAAGTAATTATACTCCTATGACATTCACCCCTCATCCAAACAAATTAAATCAACTAGGAAGAAGCCTTTATTACTGAAAACACCAACTGAGAAATAACCCAAGTATTAAGACAATGTGATTAAGCTAGTTAATAAAATGTCAAATGAAGTTGTCAATCTTAAGAACAATGTTGGGGAGGGTCCCTCAAGGCTTAATGACCATTCTTCAAGAGAAATGACAATCCACCAAATCTACCGAAGGTCCCACAACTTACATTAAATCTAGATAACTTTGGCATGGATAATTTTTGTTCTTACCACTAGTAGAATAATTTAGAAAAACCATTCCCTTAGTGGGTTAGCTCTATGATATCAGTCATCAACCAGTCATTAGATCAACAAGATTTAAATGACTAACAACCCAGGGAAGTAGAGAATAAAGAATCCACTGAGGAAACCCCTCAAGAGTATGTTATGTTCTTATGGGATTGATTTATTGAATCGAATGATGAAGATATTGAATAATTTTTTATAGGAGATACACCATTTATAAAAGCTACCCCCAAGGATTACAAACTACATAGTAAGGGTGTTCCATATTACGCATGTATGCATAATATTTTTCCATATTATACATGTACACATAGTATTGTAAATCCCAGAGATAAAAATATATATATATCCACATGTACACATCTTTCCTACTATACATCATGTGTATACGCAGGTTTAACCACTACAACCCGCGTACATCAGGATTTGTGCCCAAAAATGAAATTTGGTGTCAGGTTTCCATGTCATGAAAAAATATCTATGATCCTTGGCCTTCCATATACTGGAAACATTCTAACTCGACCCTTTAGGTCCATATGAAGGCTATAAATGGGCCAATTCTGAGCTATGGACAAGAGGAGAAATCATTCAACTTTGAGAGAAAAGTTACTCTGGAGAAGTTATTTACTTCATATTGAGTCTGCATCCCTTTGTCCTTTAAGTCTAAACATAGTGTTCATCCCCCAAGATCTTCCCTTATTGATTGAGAAGCTCATTGTTTCTCTTTTATGAGCTTTCCTTTGGTGGGGGATTGAAGTGGTGGAGGCCCAACTGGAAGGAACTTAGTTTCTCCGTTTCAAACCGTGTCGACATGAAATTCTGTAACATTTTCACTTCTCCTGATCGTATATTAATAGAAATACTCTTTTCCTATCCAATTGATATCTTGCAAATATTTGAATTATTATTCCATGGTGTATTTTTCATGTTTATTAATGGATTATGCTATTGAATGTGATAACATCATTTATTATCACCATATCCTTGATGTGCTTGGTTGTTGAGGACTAGTTGCAGGTATATTGCTTTAGGTCAAGTGATCAATGATGGACTTCATCAAACGTCTGGACGAGGTAGGCATTTTATCTTGTCTTGCTAGCATATTTATTTACACAACATACTTGAGAATAGAGTTGATTTCTACAATCATTTCCATCTGTTGTGTTTTACCCTAGCCATAGAGAGATTTTCCTCATAACACCAGTCATTAGATGAACAAGATTTAAATGACTAACAACCCAAGGAAGTAGATAATGAAGAAGCCACCAAGGAATCCCCTCAAGAGTCTATTATGTTCTTATGGGGTTGGTGTATTGAATATGATGATGAAGAGATTGAATAATTTTTTATAGGAGATACACCATTTATAAAATCTACCCCCAGGGATTACAAACTACATAGTAAGGGTGTTGTCTGTTGGATTACTGATAGGGGGGTGAATCAGTAATAGAGAAATCTAATCCTTTTTAACCATATAATCCAAGTGTTATATCAATGTAACATTATCATCCAATAACTGCAGAGTAAATAAGCAATGAACAAATGAACAATCATACACATACACAGTACACCATTGTTTTACGTGGAAACCCAAAGTCGGAGAAAACCAAAGAATGATTTTTATTATATGTCTTGAAGAATTACATTCATTGGAAGTGCCAACTTCCTTTGTTTTCCAGCTGCAACTGGAAGGAGGTTCCAACCCCCTAGTTTCTCAGGCTACAACCTGAGGGAAGCTCTAACTCCCCAATTCTATGGCTACAACCATAAGGAGGATACAACCCCCTATGATCTTCGACTACAACCAAAAGGTGGCTACAACCACATGTCATTGCCCCGTCCAACCACCCTGAAGTAGAAGTAGAATTATGGAACCATTGTCACACTATCACTATGAGATATATTGTTGTAAACCTGTACCAATAAACCTGAACCATGCATCAACCTATACTTCAACCTATAATCAACATGTACCATAAACAAGTGCATCAACCATGCACCAACCTGTACCAAACAACTTGTAATCAACATGTACCATAAATAAGTGCATCCAACCATGTACCAAGTATGTACCAATCATGTATCAACTACTCATAAACTCTAACTCATCAATATGTACCAACATCATCAACTATACACCTCATGTATGTGCCAACTCATCAACTACTTGTCTCAACCATGTACCCAACATGTACCTCAACCAAAATCCCTCATCAATTTCATCATCCAAATATGATTTTTAACTCTGTAATAGACCCGGTGTATATGATGACATACATGTAAACCTGCCTTAACTTTAACAACCAAAGACTAACATTTTAATCAAACTTTTATTTAGTCTCACATGACTAGTTTTGGATTAGTCAACAACCCTAACTTGAAATAATCATAACTATGTACATGTAATCAATAAAGATATGAAAATAGTACATAATGTTCTTCAGTTTGTTTTATGCAATTCCTCCAAGTGTCACTACTTGGAACTTCTCAGAAAAAGAGTTATAGAAAAAATGACATACCTTGTTGAATTCTTGCTTATTCTAGAGAGCGTACTTCTAGAGCGTGCCCCACACGGAATATTTTTTGTATGGATCTAAAACATTTACAAAAAATACTAAAGACTATACTCTAACCAACACATTTGGTCTTACTTAATTTTGATCTGTTATGAAGAAGTTATGACATTTTTACCCAAAACCCCTGCTTTATACTAGTTTCAGGACTAGCCACAAACCCTATTTTCCACGGAGTGTAACTCCAAAAATACAATGAACCACAAGCTAAAATTCACACCATAGCTACTTGGATATGTTTTCGCAATGGCCTATCAATTTCACGGTCTGAATCATTATATAAAAAATGTTATTGTGAATATGGTGACATGACTTGTAAATAACATACCTTAGAAAGCATCATCAAAAGAATTTATCCTCCCTTGAATTTTGGCCTTATTTACTTCACCTTCCCTATGAAATTCAGCTTAGATATCCTTTGGTTACCTCAGTCACCTGTAGATATTCAATATTCTCAAGTGTGAGTAAAATGAGAGAGCTTTGTCTCTTATTTATACTCTCCAAGTAGCTTCCTTAGAAGCATCTTCTAGGTCACTTTGCGCACATAATCACCTATGTCCAACTTTTCGCAATTTGCCACTTGTCCATGTATCCAATAACCACTTGACCACTTAACCCATTTTCCTCATTTTAGGGTTAACCTTCTTATAACCACTTTCCATAATTAGAAAGTTCTCCATTTACTTTATTATTTAAATAATCCTCCTTGACTTTGTCACTTCACTTTATTATTTAAATAATCTTCTTTGACTTTGTCACTTCACTTTATTATTTAAATAATAATATTTGACTTTTTCACTTCACTTTATTATTTACATAATCTTCTTTGACTTTGTCACTTCACTTTATTTCAATGGATTACCTTCTAACCATCTTAAACTACTTTCCTTATTTTAGGGCTAACCCTCTTCTAACCACTTGTCAACTTAGTAATTTCTCCATTAAATTTATTATTTAAATAATTTATTTTGTATTCACTTTGAATTATAGTACAATCACCACTTCACTTTATTATTTACCTTCTAAAAATATCTGAATCCACTTTCACTACTTTGACCTTTTGGGGCTTCTAGATGACTCATGAGGGTTCTCCAACTTCACATTGCAGTAGCTCTCTAACCATGAGGAGTTATGTGATGTTCCACATGCCACTGGAAATGGCATGACATATACTATCCATATAGAATATTATTACCTTCAAATATATCAAATATCATACCGTTATCCATCAAACAAACTTGGGTCCATTACCCAAACCAGGTTTCTCCAACTTCCTTCAAGGGTTGACATCAATGAAAACCAACCTTAATCAACAATCTCCCCCTTTGGAATTGATGGAAACACTCTGATGCAATACATAAATCATGTTATGCAATAATGAAGTTATATCGCTCATGCTCCCCCTGGAACCGTGTCTCTATCCTCTACAGCTAATAAATATCTCCCCCTTTGTCATCAATGGAAAAGGTATTTTTCCATCCGGGGTTGTTCCCCCTAACTGAATTGTCCTCTTTATGGTGCTTCCTCATGTACATCTAAGGGATATAAGATAAATATTCAAAAGCATTCATTTTGGAATAGAAATAACTTTGAGTCTCTGGCAAAGATACTCAAAGGCTTCCCGTGGAAGTGGTTTTGTAAATATGTCTTCCACTTGTTATTTTGTTCCCACATACTCAACTATGATGTTCTTTTCTGCAATAGGTTCCCATATAAAGTGATACTTGATTGGAATGTGCTTCATCTTGGAGTGCATCATCGGGTTCTTGGAGATACCGATGGCACTTATATCATCACAATAGATTGGAATGGACTCATCATACTCAACATGTATATCTATCAGAGTTTGTTTCATCCAAAAAAATTGTGTACACCATGATGTTGTTGCAATATACTATGCCTCGTCTGTAGATAAATATACTGATAATTGTTTCTTGCTTAGCCATGATACTAAACACTCACCAAAGTAGAACGATGCTTCACTGGTACTTCGTCAATCATAAATACAACCTGCCCAATCTGCATCTATGTAGGCAATAAGTGATAGATCTTTTACTTTTGGATAACATAATCCAAACTCTTATGTTCATTTGAGATATCCGAAAATCCTCTTCATTGAAAATACATGTGATTCCTTTGGTGTTGTTTGAAATCGTGCCACTTGTCCAACTTCCTTCATTACATCTGGTCTGGATGTTGTCACATATAGTAGGCTACCAATCATTGACCTGTATTGCCTCTGATCTATACACTTTGAATCATCATCTTTGCTTAACTTGCAACTGGTTTGCATGGGAGTGATAACCGGTTTGCAATTTTCCATTCCGAACCTCTTTAGCATTTCTTTGATATACTTGGTTTGAGAAATAAAAATTCCTAGGTTTGTTTGATGTATCTGAAGTTCCAGAGAGAAGTATATTTCTCCAAGTAATGACATTTAAAAATCATTTTGCATATCCTTTGAAATTTTTTGGCTTAACCTGTCATCATCACTACCAAAAATAATATCATCAACATAAACTTCAATTAATAAAATACTATCTTGACTTACCTTGATGTAGAGGTTGTTGTATGCACTTCCTTTTCCGAACCCTGCCTGTTGTATATATTTATCCAGTCTAGAGTACCCTGCTCTAGGAGCTTGTTTTAGACCATGCAAGGTCTTATTTAATTTACAAACATAATTTGTGTTCTCTAACAACTGAAATCCTTCTAGTTGTTCAATGCAAACTTCTTCTTCAAGTTCCCCATTCAGAAAATTTGATTTTACATCCATATGATACACTTTAATATTTTTGGAGCATGCATAAAATAAAAGCAATCAGTTTGCTTCCATTCTGGAAACTGGGGCAAATGTCTCTTCAAAGTCAATTCCTTCAACCTGTGCATATACTTTACATACCAATCTAGTTTTGTTCCTTGTAACCTGTCCATCTTCATTCAATTTACTCCAATAAACCCACTTTGTTCCTATCCCATTCTTTTTCTTTGGTCTTGGAACCAATTCCCAAGTGTCATTCTTCTTTATTTGATCCAATTCTTCATCCATGACCTTATTGCACAATTCATCCTTGATGGACTCTTCAAAATAGGTTGGTTCAATTGTAGATGTGAGTTCTAGGTGTGTTTGTTCTGGTGAACACATTCTTCTTCTAGTCTCAAATCTTCCATCTTTGTTTCCAGTAATCTGATCTAAAGGATGATTCTTCTGTACTCGTTTTCTAGGTTTCTTTGGAGTCACTTGCTGAAATTTCTCTCCTTATTCTATCAGATCCTCTTCATCTTCCCTTTTTTTTTCATCTTTTGTTTCTTCTTCGTAAAGTTGTTCCATTGATTCATTTTCTTCTTCCTTCAATTCTTGTCTACCTATTTCATAAGATGCTTTCCACAACTTTGTTCAATATCAGGTTATACCACTTGTATGCTTTTCTTGTACTTGAGTAACCAACAAGTAATCCTTTGTGCACATGATAATCAAACTTTCCCATTCTTCCATCTTCTCTTTTGATGTAGCATTTGTTTCCAAAAACTCTGAAGTGCTTCACATTTGATGGTATTCCTTTCCATAGCTCGTAGGGAGTTTTGTCAGTGTTATTTATGAGCATTACTCTATTTTGAAAGTGAACTGTTGTATGCACTTCATGTGTCCAAAAAATATCTGTCAATTTAGAATCCATTAGCATTGTTTGAGCCATTTCATGTACTGTCATGTTCTTTCTTTCAACAACTCCATTCTATTGAGGTGTCCTAGCAATGAAGAATTGCCTTTTTATTCCATGAATGTTGCAGTAGCCCATAAATTCCTTTGAAGTGAACTCTCCTCCATTATCAAATATCAAGCATTTGATTTTTGAATCCATTTAATTTTCAACCATTTCCTTGTAGATATTGAAGTTTTCAAAAGCTTCTGACTTATTCTTGAGAAAGAAAACTGTAGTCATTCTTGTATAATCATAAAATAATAACATAAAGTATTTTTCACCTTTTAAAACCATTGTTATAGTTTGTCCAACCATATCACTATGCACAATTTCCAATGGTATTGTCATTGAATATTCCTTTGATTTGAACATGGTCTTTGTTTTCTTTCCTTGTTGACAATGCTTGCATAAAGTGTTGGTTGGTTTCATGATCTGGGGAATTTCTATGAATTCTTCTCTTTTTTTTACTTTGACAAGGTTATAAAAATGTGTGTGACCCATTCTTATGTTCCATATCCAACTTTCATCTTCCTTTCCTAGATAACACTTTTCATTTCCAGTTTCACTTAACACATATATGTTGCTTGAAGTTCTCACAGTTGTAGCAAGCAATTTTCATGAACCTTCTTTTCTTATCTCGCACTTTGGTGAATAGAAAGTAAATTTATGACCTTGGTCACACATTTGATTCACACTTAGAAGATTATGTTTCATATCTTCTACTAGTAGAACATTTTCTTCCTTTGTATTCTTGTTCCCAATTATGACTGTGCCTTTTCCAATGATTTTGGTCGAATCATCATTTTTGAAGGAGACCGATCCATCTATTTCCTTTCTTAATGTAATAAACCTATCTCTATCACTTTTCATGTGTTTTTAATAGCCATTATCAACATATCAACCATGTTTCTTCTTCTTATCTTGTAGAGTGAGTGTGCATTCTTCATTGTTGTATTGATTCTTCTTTCTTATCCATGTCCTTTTCTGAGGTTCATGTCTATGATTATTGTTTTTCTATTGTGGTTCTCTAGGAGGGATTGTCATTCTACAATATTTTTCCATGTGTCCAAAGTTGTTACACTTGTAGCATTCCAATTCAGTTCTCAATTATTCAAACATGTTGTAACGTCTTCTCTATGTTTCACTAGGCCTTCCTGGATAACCCTTTTGTGTATGACTTTCAAAGTTGTTTATGTTCCTGTTGTTAGCTCTACAATTCACATCTTTATGTCCAAAATTATTACATGCATAACATAAACCAAAACAGATAGTTTGATTCCTAGTACTTGAAGATATTTTGAAAGGAGGTTCTCTTATAGATCCTTCTTCTTCCTGATACCTTTTTGTTTCTGTTGGTCATTGGAGGAGTGTCCCTATAATTTTCTCTGTAGACCTTCCTATCCTCTTTGATTGTTTCTGCATATATTTTTGGATATGCTTCTTATTATTTTTTTTGGAGCTTGATCCCTTTTCTGTCTGATTGTATTCAAGTCCGGACTTGTCATGATTAAGAAATTGACTGCTGATAATGTCATTCAAAACTTTTGAATTGTTTTGCATATTTTTCTTTTGAAGATCCTTTCTTAATGTGACAATCTCTACTTACAAATTTTCAATGATCCCGACTCTTTCTTATAGTTGTTATTTGAGTGCTTCTTCAATTATTTTATCTTCTTCATTTTGAACCTTCAAATTTTTGATCATTTTTTCTAATTCCTAAGTGTCTTCTTTCTTGTCTAGTTCCACTTGTATCTTCTTGTTTTTCCTCTTTTCTCTTCTGATAACTTCTATGGCACTCATCAATTCCTCTCGGTAGTCAACTTCTACCTCTTCAATTTCTTCTTTGGATTCTTCATATTCTACTTCGGAGTATTCTTTATCAGAGTCTTCTACTGCCATGAATAGAACCCTTTCTATCTCACTGTCATTGACTTCATCTTCATCTGATGATGATATGTCTTCTTTGGTGCATAATATTTTCTTGAAAACTTTATGTGTGGTTCTTTTACCTTTATATGTTTGTCTTCTTTTTGAATCACATTCATCATTATCTTTTTGTTACGAGGACATTTGTTATCAAAATGACCAATACCATCATAATTAAAACAAATTACAGGAAGCTTACCTCTATACCTACCATCGGTTCCCTTGTTCAGTATTCTGACAAAGTTGGTCAGTTCTTTATCATCTTCCAAGACGTCACTATTGCTGCTATGTTCTTTTTCTTGTTGCTTTCCCTTTTTCTTTGATCTTTTGGATGCTTTGAAGGCTTCTTCTTTTACATATGAATTTTCTTGTTCAATTCTCATTTCATATGCTGTGAATATTCCATGTAGTTTGTCCATGCTTATTGAGCTTAGATCTGCTCTTTCTTCTAGTGTTGATATATTAGGGTCAAATATCATAGGAAGAGATATTATTACCTTTTGAACAATTACAGATTCTTTAATTTCTTCTCCCAATCCTATGATTGCATTTATTGTTTCATCGACTCGTAATAAGTAAGATGAAATATTATCATCTTCCTTCATCTTTAGTTTTTCGAACTGACCTCTGTAAGTTTGAATCTTTGTTGCTTTGAATTTTGAATCTCCTTCATAAAAATTTCAAAGTTTTTCCCAACTCTCTTTAGCGGATTTACAATGTGCAACTTTGGTGAATATCGTTTCACTAAGACCATTCAGAAGTGCATTTGTGGCTTTGGAATGATTCTGGCAGAGTTTCATTGCTTTGTCATTT
>JZKD02S1222448.1:65281-76444 GCA_000966675.3 Picea glauca | reverse complement strand
TTACTTTGTGATAGTCAGAGTGCTATTCACTTGGCTAAGAATCCATCCTATCACAGTAAAACAAAACATATACCTATCAAGTACCATTTTGTAAGATAGGTCATCGATGAAGGTGCAGTCTCTCTTGAAAAAGTGCATACAAAAGAGAACTGTGCAGACATATTCACAAAACCAGTACTGTTAGAGAAGCTACAATGGTGCTTGGCTTTTCTTGGCTTGCAGAAAAGGTGATGAACAAAAGCATGAGCAAGGTATCAGGTTAATTGTTGTCAAGGTGGAGATTGTTGGAAATGGTGATAACAACTCATCCGTGAATAGGATTTTAGATCCTATAAACCGGGATTGGTTGTAACCAATGCACCTAAGTTAGAATATGGATGAGATCACAATTATTAATCAGTTTCTCATATATTGCTATAAATTTGTATGCCCGTAGAGGCTGTGAGAGTGTCAGAGTGAGGAGTGAGACCTGACTGTAATCTCCATTAGCTAAATAATAAGATGACCGATACCTATGCTTGGTGGACGCAGCCCAACATTTGGGTGAACCACATAAATTGTTGTGTTCTTCTTTGTTTGCATTTGTATTGATTATCTTATGGTAATTTGTGTTTCCGCACTTGCAAATTACAACACTTGCCAACTTATTTGTCTGGGATCTGATCGATGGCCAGTCTATCATGCTACCTTCTGTCAGCCATTTTCCAATTATCAAACTTCAATGGATGGGTCTTGAAAGTTATCTCCCATGCGCAGGATATGGGTACCGAAACCAAAGTCTACGAAAAGGAGGCCCATTATGATTCTGTTTGCAATAGATTGTAGTTCATAGATCCATCACCAATACGCTTGAGGAAGGATATTGTCAAGAATGAGATCCAGAAGAAGAGCTAGTAGCAGAGTGACTAATGGACCTTGACCTAGTAGAACAAAACAGTCATTTCTGAGTTTGATCCAGTGACAATAGCTTACAAGACAAACCCTATAATTTCTCATATCTTAAAAGAGTGAGTGTAGCGCTTACTTCTAATATACCCAATAATTGACTGGATTGTATGCACACAGGAAGATCGATCTTGCGATCTGTGATGTGAATTATGGAGGCCCTAGTTGAATGATATCTTGGCCTTCAAGCCTTCCACCTCCTGTATTCTGGAATATGCACTGCAAAAACAATTTCAATACACTTTCACTGATTTTAGATCTTCTTGACATTGTCAGTATAACTGGATAGACTGATCCGCATTTTTTAGTGGTTTTAGTGTTTTGCGGATTTGCGTGGGTAGTGAAACAAAATCCTTGCATAATTAAGTCAATCACAATATATATATATATATATATATATATATATATTCAATAAAAACACATTATTTTTTTATTTTATTTTTTATTACTCTTAAAAAAACTTTTCACTGGTTATTTCTGAAAATTCAATATTCAAAATTTTAATACTTAAAAAAATAAAAATCCATAACCATGACAGTTATTTATTTTACATTAAATAAAAGCACAACTATTTTTTTTAAGTTTTGTTTTGGTTTTTATATTTTTATTTTTTATCACTTGTTAAAAAAAAAAATGAAAATTTTAAGAGAAATTCAAATGAAAGTTTTTAGCAAATGGAGATCCATGTTATGTTTTTTTGAAAACATTAGACATCCTACTTTTTGATCCTCTAGATCGCACTAAGCACGGGAGGAGAGCATACTTATTCAAAACTTAAAGCAAAAACTGAAAATAACATCCTACCTACTCTATGCTAATTAGAAGTTGGAAATTAGTTACGTTTAAGAAAATTTCCAATTTAACCATTTGTGTAATAGGAGCAAGAATATATTCACAAGTGATTTCGAAAATTGAAAACTAAAATGTATAGAAGTGTGAAAAAACAATTGTGGAAAATGTGATACAGATAAATAGGGAAGAAAACATTGAACTATCCCGATACTTGCTTGAAATCATCATTCAATGAAGCTTTCGTATGCGTGATTTTGATTCCGCTTACTTGCATTCTCTTGTGTGTCCTCCTCGATCTCATGTTCAAATAGTTGTTCCTCATTTGATATACATGATTCTTCGAGTGACAATCCTTCTTTGCTTCAGGGGGAGAGGCTAAGTCTTTGATTGTTTCAAGATCTCATCTTCTTGAGAAGATGAGATCCCGACTTTTTCTAGGATCTGAGAGAGTTGTTCCAAGGTTATATTCATTCTAAAATCATCTTACTAGTATTCAAATCATATACTTTATATAAGAAAATGTAAGAAAACCAATTATATACTCGAAGCACCAATGTGCTACTAGGACCCTGTTGTCACCAAGTTATCTGTTCACACAAGTTAGCTTCTCTTCTCATATATATATATATATATATATATATATATATATATATATATATATATATATATATATAATGGCTAATACTAATAAAAAATAAATTCTAAGTACTAAAAATAAGAGAACAACCTAAATTTGGATCAACCCCACTAAAGTGGATGCGTGGGCTCTTCCCTCATGTCTTACCGTTTTCTCTCCGCCCTTAGGTCATCCTTAAAATCACACCACACTGGCATGAAAATAAAAAAACTTGCGTCAAAAGAAACAGTCGAGTATTTGGAAAAATAAAAGCAACCTACTTATGATCTAATCCCTTTAGCACCTCCCGGACAATGGCGCCAAAATTTTAGTGTTAAATATTTTCGATTAATTAATTACCCAACTATTTAATTGTCAACCCAGGTCTCGTAATCTTTGAGGTGCAGGCGCAGGAAACGCGGGATTAAAGTGAAAGTAGCTTAATCTAATGCTTGAAAAGGAAACACACAAATAAAATCGAATCTAATTAGGAAAGTAGGAAATTGCATGAAATAAATCTAATTAAGAAAGCATGAAATTGCATAAAATGAACCTAATTATGAAAGCATGAAATTGCATGAAAGACAAATAATACATAACAAGAAACTAGTTAGCTCACATGAAATCAATGCCACTAACTCGTAATAAGGAATTATCTACTCAATATGGAGAAATCAAAATGTCAGTATTAAATCATAAACTCTATTACATAGCATTCCAATCCAACCTCTATAAAATGACTAACTCACTCAATCATTCACGCATTTATTAACTCCATTCTTTCACTAACTCCTACTCCTTCACTAATTCTCACTCCCTCACTAATCCTTACTAATCTCAAATGGAGAGAGAACACCCCTTTATACATGAGTTGCTTTGAAAAGAGGATAAGCAACTAATAAATATAGATCCACTTTCCTCTCAAGTAGGTACAACCAATTTGCTAATAATTACATCATATTTATCTCTACAAATCCTCACAAATCCTTAATATCTTTAATAAGAAATTCTATCTATATCTCCATGATCTTTCTCCTTTGAATATGCTTGAAAAATTATCCTCAAATATTCAAAGTTGGAGAAAAGATTCGAGAAGCTTGAATAATACTTTTTGTTGGAGTCTTCAAATATTCCTACACATTACAAAACTCATCCAACTTTGAGATATACATGAAAATATGTCAATTTTCTAATATTTAATCGCAAATTCTCTTTTAATACTAAAATAAACGATTTGGAAAATAATGAGGCTAAACCCATATTAAATTATGAAAATGGTATTAATGAATGGTTTATGGAGTGGTAGAATATGGATAAATGTGAAGAATGGTGAAAGGAAAAGAGGATGAAAATGCGACAATCCTGAGATTCAACAGCTCCAACCCCTAGTTTCTCAGGCTACAACCTGAGGGAAGCTCCAACTCCCTAATTCTCTAGCTACAACCAGAAGGAGGCTACAACCCCCTATGATCTCCGACTACAACCAGAAGGTGGCTACAACCACATGTCCTTTCCCTATCCAACCACCCTGAAGTAGAAGTAGAAGGATGGAACCACTGTCACATTATCACTGTGATATATACCATTGTAAACCTGAACCATGCATCAACCTGTACTTTAATGTGTAATCAAACTTTAATCAACCTTTACCATAAAAAAGTGCATCAACCATGCACCAACATGTACCATAAACAAGTGCATCAACCATGCACCAACCTGTACCAAACAACCTGTAATCAACCTATACCATAAACAAGTGCATCCAACCATGCACCAATCATGTATCGACTACTCATCAACTATGACTCATCAATATGTACCAACATCATCAACTATACACCTCATGTATGTGCCAACTCATCAACTACTTGTCTCAACCATATACCCAACATGTACGTCAACCAAAATCCCTCATCAATTTCATCATCCAAATCTTGTTTTTAACTCTATAATAGACCTTGTGTATACGATCACATATCTGCAAACCTTCCTTAACGTTAACAACAAGAGACTTGCATTTTCATCAAACTTTTATTTAGTCCCACATGAATAGTTTTGGATTAGTCAACAACCCTAACTTGAAATAATCATAACTATGTACATGTAATGAATAAAGATCTTAAAATAGTACACAATGTTATTTAGTGTGTTTTATGCAATTCCTCTAGGTTTCACTACTTGGAACCTCTCAGAAAACGAGTTATAGAAAAAATGGCATACCTTGTTGAATTTTAGATTATTCTAGAGAGTTCACTTGTAGAGCGTGCCTCGCACATAATATTTGTTGTATGGATATGAAACTTTTACAAAAAATACTATAGACTATACGCTAGCCATCACATTCATTCTTACTTAATTTGGATCTGTTATGAAGAAGTTATGACATTTTTACCTGAAACACCTATTTTAGACTAGTTCCAGGAGTAGCCACAAACCCTATTTTCCACAGAGTGTAACTCCAAAAATACGACGCCCAAAAGATGAAATTCATACCAAAACTACTTGGATATGTTTTCTCAATGGCCTATCAATTTTCCTGGCCTAAATCATTCTAGAAAAAACGTTATTGCGAAAATGGTGAGATGACCTGTAAATAACATACCTTAGAAAACATCATCAAAAGAATGTATCATCCCTTGAATTTCAGCCTTATTTACGTCACCTTCCCTCTGAAACTTGAATTATATATCATTTGGTTACCTCAGTCACCTGTAGATATTCAATATTCTCAAGTGTTATTAAAATGAGAGAGCCTTGCCTCTTATTTATACTCTCCAAGTAGCTTCCTTAGAAGCATCTTCTAGGTCACTTTTCCCACATAGCCACTTTGTCCACATAGTCACCTATGTTCAACTTTTCCTAATTTTCCACTTGTCCATGTATCGAACAGCCACTCGACCACTTAACGCATTTTCCTCATTTTAGGGTTAACCTTCTTATAACCACTTTCCATAATTAGAATTTTCTCCATTTACTTTATTATTTAAATAATCATCCTTGACTTTGTCACTTCACTTTATTATTTAAATAATCCTCCTTAACTTTGTCACTTCACTTTATTATTTAAATAATCATCTTTGACTTTGTCACTTCACTTTATTATTTACATAATCCTCTTTGAATTTGTCCCTTCACTTTATTTTAAGGGATTACCTTCTAACCATCTTAAACCACTTTCCTTATTTTAGGGCTAACCCATTTCTAACCACTTGTCAACTTAGTAATTTCTCCATTAAATTTATTATTTAAATAATTTATTCTGTATTCACTTTGAATTATAGTACACTGATCACTTCACTTTATTATTTTCCTTTTAAAAATATCTTAAACCACTTTGACTACTTTGACCTTTTGGGGCTTCTAGATGACTCATTAGGGTTCTCCAACTTCACATGACCATAACTCTCTAACCGTGAGGAGTTATGTGACGTTCCACATACCACTGAAAATGGCATGCCATGTACTATCCATATAGAATAGTATTACCTGCAAATATATGAAAACTCCTATTGTTATCCATCAAACAAACTTGGGTCCATTACCCAAACCTGGGTTCTCCAATTTCCTTCAAGGGTTGACATCAATGACAACCAACCTTAATCAACATTGTCCCCAAAAATTCCTCTCCCCCAAAGGCCAATGCCACTCTTAAAAAATTAGTCCCCTAGTTCCTACTATAAAACCAAGCACCCTATCCCCAATGAAAGCCAATAATAAGTTTGACACACTTGTTTCAACCAACAACAACAAACCAAGTACATCAAACTCGACTGCAAACAGTAAAAAACCTAGTAATCAAACATCTAACAACAAACCCAATGGTTCACGATCAAGCATGACAATAAGTAGACCGAAAACGCACACTTTAGATTACAATGTTATTGAATATATGAAGAAAACTAAAGCTAAAATTTCTATGTATGATATTTTCACACTACTACAACACCATGATTTACTTCTCGATACTTTTAATCCCAACAAACCTCAGAATAAGACCATCGTTGCATCTAAGAACATCTCTAAAGTTGTGGAAACAAAGTCAATGTACAAAGTCAAAATCAAATCTACCATAAACGCAACAAGTATAGGCGCACATTCAAATTCCTAGATACTTCCTTTTATTCTTACATATGAAATTTTTAATTTCAATGTACATAATTGTTTTAACGGATTCTAGCGCTTCCTCCAACATCATGCCTTACTCAATTTTCCATAGAATACATGTTGTCTGACAATTGAATACTACGAGGATCATACAATTGGATAGGTCAGATGCTAATGTAAGAGGTGGACCTAAAGATGACATGATTAGACTTGCATCTGATCCTAGAGTTCACCAAGTTATTGACATTGTTGTTGTTGATATTCCAGAAAGCTATGGTTTACTGTTGAGTAGGGACTGGTATGCTAATATTCAAGGTCACTTATCTACAGATTGGTTCGACTTATGTATCCCATACAAAGGTAAACCAAATCAAATACGATTGAATAACAAATCTCACATGGAACATACAATAACTGAACTTGAAGGTAAAATGAGCCTGTAATATTCGCCCATATTGTTTTGGGTAATTCTTTTTTAGAAACTGGCCATGTTTTTTATGAAGCAAAACCATCTGAAACAAACACCTAGTCTAAACGCCTTCCATGCGATCAAACTCATGATAATTCATGTATTATATTAAAATAATTAGGTTATTGTGTGGTTAACCCACATGTATATAGTAACATATGGACTGTGTTCTTTGACATCTCCAAAACACAGGAAGGATCCAAGGCAGGATGTATTCTTATTGATCCACAACATAAAACTCTCATATCCTATCGCTAAGATTTCAAATGCACCAACAATACCGTTGAATATGAATCCTTTTTCTAGGGACTGAAAAACACCATCGACCTTAACATAAAAATCCTTTGAGTATTTGGTGATTTAGAGACAGTTGTCCGTCATCTAAGAAACATTATTCATTTATTGTCTCCCCACTTGACAGGTTATCCATGAGAGGTATGGAACCGGTTCTATTCCTTTGAAGCTTTCAATATTGAGTCCATACCTTATTGTCAAAATGAAATTGCAAACATTTTGGAAAATGCATCTTTTAGGTTTACACCTCTTAATGACATTTTTTCTATTGAAATTATGTTCAGGTCCTCTATACCAGAAAATGTCACGAACTTGAGGCTATTCAACAATGATACTTAGATCATAAATTTCCTTACCAATTCATATGTTTACCAAGATTCAATGATAGATGATGAAACACATGAACAATATCTTCAGAACCACTGAGATGAAGAAACTAAGGTGAAAGAAAATCACATCCCAAGAAATTTGTTATCTCTTGAAAAGTTGTTCGACCTTCATACTAAGTTCATAAAATTAATGAATCCAAATACGAACAACTCTACCATGATGAGTTTTTTGGTGAACCTAGGGACCCATGAGAAGCCCAAATACATCAATCTAGTCACTTTTTGTTTAGAGGAAGAAAAGTATGCATTCATGCAGTTGTTCGATAAATATTGTGATGCATTTTCTTGGACATATGAAGAAATGAAGACCTCTAACACCTGTATCATTCAACATGTAATTCGTATCAAAGAAGGTGTCAATACATTTAAAAAAACATTAAGGAAAATACATTTGACTCTTGAACCACTCATTCAAAAAGAACTAAAGAAGTTGTTAGATGCCCAGATCATGTTCAAAGCTCGTCACTCAACCTAGGTGTCTAATATGGTGCATGTCAGGAAGAAATCGGGGGAAATCATAATTTGCATAGATTTTTGGAATATGAATTGGGCCTTTGATAAAGATGACTATTGAATCCCCCCTATGGAAAAAAAACTACAACTCATCTCTGATTCTGCAATTTTTTCTCTTTTAGATGGGTTTTTGAGTTACAATCAAGTTCTTGTAGTGGAACTAGACTGATTAAAGACTACCTTCAGGATGAAGTGGGAAACATATTCATATTGCAAAATTCCCTTTGGTATAATAAAAAATAGTTCTACTTTTCAAAGGGAAATGGACATATCTTTCAAAGGTATAATCGGTCATAGTGTGGTGATTTATCTAGATGATGTCACTATTTATTCATAACAAAGGGATGGTCACCCCAAACATTTGAAGTAGATATTTAAAAGATGTAGTAAATGCATTATATCTTGAAACCCAAAGAATACCATCTTTGTTGTTTCAAAAGGCATTTTGTTGGGGCATGTTATTTATAAGGATGATATTTATGTATATCTAGAAATAACTAAATCCATGATGCAAATCCTGCCACCACACAACAAAAGGTACATGCAATCCTTCTTTGGAAAGATCAATTTTGTAAGAATATTTTTTCCATGTTTTTTCAAAATTGTTAGACCTCTTCAGTGGATCATAAAGAAAGACATTTAGTTTAAATGGGCATATTTTGAAAAGGAGGCCTTTGAGAATATCAAATCTTCCATAAAAGCTACACCTTCTTTACAAAGTCCATATTTTACTAAGGACTTATTGTTGTATTCTTTTTCTTCTAACCACTCTCTTGCAATAGTGCTCACACAGAAGGATGAGAAATGGAGTGAGTTCCCCATCACATTTATGAGAATTGGATTACAATTTGTTGAACTAAATTATCCATCGATGGACAAGAAAGAGTTTTTTGTCCAGAAAGCCATCAAACAATTCATAACATATATTTTCAAGAACCACACCAAAGTGATCGTCCCTCACCCATAGGTCAGCTATCTCTTTATGCAAAGGGAGATAGGTGAGAGATGAGGTGACTATATTATTTCTCTATAGGAGTATGACCTTGAATTTAAACCAAAAATATATTTAAAGGTCAAGGCCTCTGTAAATTGGAAATTGGAATCATAGATTCTGAAGATCAAGAAGAAGATGGATGGAAAGAAGAACCAACTCTCCACACTCAACAAGTTTTGTATGTCCCATCAGTTGAAAATTCTTGTTACAATGACCTCAAGCACTATCTTCAGTGTGGCACAAATTCAGAAAATTTCAATTCCAAACAAAAGATAGCGTTGAGACTAAAATCAATACATTATCAGTTGGTTCATGGAATCTTGTTCAGAAAACATTATGACACAGTTCTACTTCATTTTATTGAAAAAAAAGATTTTGACAAAGTTCTTAAAGATATATATGATGGACTAGCTAGAGGCCATTTTTCAGGAGACACCATTGTTACGAGGAAAATCTCTCTATGGCTAGGTTGAACCACAACAAACGGAAAAGACTGCAAAAATCAATTATATCCCAACAACATGCTATATAAACCAATTTGCAAGGGGGATAATAAAGAGTCCTACCTCATCCAGATGTTCAATGAAGTCCACCATTGAGCACTTTGACCCAAAGCTATGTACCTACAACAAGTTCTCAACAAACAAGCAAAGAAAGAATACGGTGGTAATATAAAATCTTAGCACATTAGATAACATAATCCATCAATATACATAACAAATATGCCCATGGATAATAATTCAATATATTTGCAAGATATCAATTGGACGGGAAAGGAGTATTTCTATTAATAAATTATCAGTAGAAGTGAAAATATTATAAGCTTATGTGTTGGCATGGTTAGGAACTGAGAAACTAAGTTCCTTCCAGTTGTGCCTCCACCACTTCAATCCTCCACCAAAGGCAAGCTCACAAGAGAGAAACAATGAGGTTCTCAATCAATAAAGGGAATATCTTAGGGTATGAACACTGTGTTCAGACTTAAAGGACAAAGGGATGCAGACTCAATATGAAGTAAATAATTTCTCCAGAGTAATTTTTCTCTCAAAGTTGAATTCTTCGCCTTTTCCATAGCTCGAAATTGGCCCATTTATAGCCTTCAAAATAGAACTAAAGGGTCGATTTGGAACGTTTCCAATATATGGAAGGCCAAGGATCAGAGATCTCCTATCATGACATGGAAACCCAACAGTTAATTTTCATTTTATGGCACAAATCCCGATGTATGCAGGTTGTAGTGGAGAAACCTACATATACGATTGTTGTATAGTGTGCAAGATGCATACAAGTGGAAAAATTTGTATTTTGTCTCTATATTTTAGTAACAGAAAAGATAAGTCTGCATAGGGAAATGGAATAAGTCCCTCTCTGCAAGATTGCATAGGATGAGGAAAATCTTTCTCTAACACCACTACTCACAAGATATTGAGAGATGGATACTATTGGATGACATTATTCAAGGATTCTCATACCTATTCTTGAATTCAAGAAACTTGCCAAAATTTTACTAGAAGAGAGCACAAGGAAGAGAGAAAAAGGGGATGTAGACATCCTCTCTATGAATAAACAAATCCTGAAATGCTACATCAACTAGATCTTGAGGAAACTCCCCCCCCCCCTCCCTTGTACATAAATAAAGCATTTTCTTTTCATCCTATTTTTCTCCTCATTTTTAATTTACCTTATGTGTACGCTCCACTTTTGATTTTATGTTTTTTCTTTGTTTTATTTTTTATTTCATTTCATTTTTATTTTTTCTCTTGAAAATTATCACCCAACACTCCTCAAGAGTTTGATAGCCTGGACTTCAATATCTTCTTGTTGACAGGCGAAACAATCCATCCGTCAACTGGGAGATTGGAACCGGTTCGGGGTTGTCTAAATAACCCAAGCCGTTTGGTATGGACCACCCTAACGAGTTTAACGGCTCCATTGGCCGCTCTGAGGTCTCATAAGGAAACCAAAGAGAAAGTGATCTGAGCTAAATAATCTAAACTAAGGAAACTAGAAACTAATAAAACAAACTAAAATAAACTAATCTAACTAA
>JZKD02S1222448.1:51495-62204 GCA_000966675.3 Picea glauca | reverse complement strand
AAAACTTTTCATATAATAATCGAGTGAAAGCCCAAATAAGGAGAAAAAGCAATAAGACCAAATCCATTACAATTTTCATAAGATCGAAACAAGACCAATAACTTTTATGCCCAAAGGTTTAACAATCAAATATATCCAAATGTGTAATCAAAATAAGATAATGCTCAAGAACATAAGTTCGAGACGACCTTTAGCAGTCATGTGATAAACCAGTGATCAAGCGTCTTTCAGTAAATCAACCAAAAACGATGACAATCTAAGCAACGAAAGAAGTGTTTTCACACTTGCAGTTGTGAAAATTGAAATGAAATTAAATCGTAATTGTCGCACAAAATGAGACGAAATGTTTAAAAGCACAATGCGACAATGATTTGTCATAATACGACAAGGTGTAGGCAGCTTTTTGAGAGTAATAAAAAAAAATGGGTTGGCTGCCAACACTTCTCAAGTGTAACACATTTGGTATCAAAATATTGTGAATCTATAGTTGGAATTCTAAATGTAACTTCATTTTTATCAATACAGAATTGTTGTACATGGTTTCAAATCAGATCTAGTAGTGGAACATAGTTTATCAGCATACAAACATTGTACTCTTAAAATATAACAAGGAAAGAAACCAAGGGTTGTGCCCAAGAACATATATTATGCTTGTTGGAAACTAAGAGGAAATGGTTTTAGAAAGGTATGTGTAATACTCTAGGGAATGTTACTCGGGGAGTTTTCTCATCTATAATCAAGTTGGTATATCTCACCTTCACAGTTGTCATCCCTCATGCCTTTAAAGGAAGACTAGAATCCCTCCATATACCTTTCCTTGAATATAATAGAATCAAATTATAAAAGGTAAAATCTTGGGGAAAGGCATTCCTTCAGTCAGGCCGGAGGAGTTCCCAGAAATCATTCTGATGCACTCATGAAACTCATTGAATGAGTTACAATTAGTGCCTCTCATCCATACCAGATGCATTCTCAACATCGATTCTAGTTTCTTTGGGGCAGTTCCCATTAAGACCTCCCGTGCACACCAGAGAATTTCCCACCATGTCCTTCGACGTATACCTTGGGACATTCTCAACAACACCTCTAATTATCACTGAAGAAATTGATACCACTACCTCCCATGAAACTTCAGTTCCAACCTAGTGACCTTGCATTTATTTCCCATAATGATTATAAATGGGGCCTTCTCCTTAACCTTTCATCACTATTTTTCGCGTGCCTGAGAGAATTGAAAAACAAAGTGCTAAGAACCTAGAATTTAAATCTTTTGAAACCACAAGTTCTCTCATCATAATCACTTATGATTACCCACATGGCATGTTTTTCCAATTATTCCCTAACCCCCCGCAACTATTTCATGGTTTTTAATATATTTATAGATTTAGAGTTAGAATTTTCTTTTAGAGTTAGGGTTCCCTTTGAGATCGATCATATAAAGGCATTTCAGTCCTATATGACCCAAAATTCCATTGACCCTAGATCATTTGTCACCTCAGAATCTAGTGTCATACCAAAGAATGCCTGGTTTTGAAGCAATTTAATCTTTCCTTCCCAAGATTGTAACTGCACAAGCATCTACCAGTCCCGGTCTTTTCAATTTTTCCCTAGATTTTTGTGACACCACAAAACCAAAAACAATTCTCACTTAGTTGGTTCTGTGAACTACCTCCTTGATTTCTTCCTGGTGAAGCACAAACCTCATTACACTCGCCCCACCATAAGTTAGCTACCCTAACACACGATCTGCCAATTTATTCATAGACCGTAATTGATTTACTAGAATTCAAACCCATCCTTTCATCTTAGAAAAGGAAAGGATGACAACCATAACCAACTTGAGGATGAGAAACCGTACTTCTTTCTCTATCCACACCATGTCTCGAGCATTTGTTCAAACCCTAGTTTCCCACACTCAACCAAGAATCGATATTGATGAATTAGCCATTTTTTCGTGCACCTTTCACTTTTCAGAGAAGTTATCAAGATTGTTCTTGGTATCTCCAAAGATATTGACTATGTTTTCACTAGGGAACTTAATGATAACTTATTCAATCTCCACCACAAGGTTTAACAACTTTACCTCTGGTCTTAACTATGGTAGTAGGAATTCTTAACAAGATCCTCTTCGGTCTTACGAGAAATCTTGGTATCATCAGTTTTTCCCTTTCCTGAGAAGTTGGAAAAAACACCTCTGATTTAAAATGGAGTACTTAACATGATTTCTTTCTATTTAAACCAGAGGAATTTACACAAAATTATATGGAATGTACACTTACCCACCAACACACTTGAAAACGTTTCCCCAAGTTCAACCAGATATATTTATACAAGTTTTGATTATGCATCTAGAGGTCTTCTCACAAACCTGTATGGTGTAACTAGAGCACATTACATGAGAATTTCCAGTACACACCGGAGGAGTTCCCATGAATTTCCTTGGTCTTGAAATATGCATCATTAGCCGAGATACCAGTCAATTAATCAGTCTAGATTCTTGAATTTCCTTCCCACTGAGGCTTAAAATTTATTAAAGTCACCAATTGTCTTGTCCTCCTTGGCTAATGACCTCGCGCCAAAAATCAATTCAAGTGACTCTTCTAGTACTTGACACATGGGTTACTTAAGCATATTTATTTTTCATGCATGTTATTTTAGATCCTAGTCTATTTACACTTATTTATTGCATGGTTTTGTTTTTGGGATAATTTCATTTATGCATTGCAGATTTAGAAATGTATCGATGGAAGAAGGTAACAAGTAATAAGAAAAGAACCTACCATAGAATCTCTTCTCAATGGTACCATCCACTACACACTAAATAAATTGATTATATCATATCTTTAGATAGGCCACATCCTCTTAAGTACCCCTTACATCATGACAACCACTAAAACAATATAATGGAAATTCATCCTCTAACTTAAATACCATCCCAAGTGAAAAAAAGAAAGAAAAAGTTGTTTTCAGAGTTGTACCCCCATCTTCTTGCATAAGCAATCTTCTATTAAAAATATTAAAGGATGGAGGGACAGTCTCTAAGGGTTTAAGAGTCTAACCCACCGGGATACTGAATAGGTCTGTTGGCAGTGGGTATCAGCCTATGGTATGACTAGGTAAACCCGTCGGAGTACTGAACAGGCTTGCTGGCAGTGGGGCATTCTACCTAGTGAGGATGGTAATCTGACATAAATAAATAATAAATGTAAACTTGTCCTGATGTACGACATTACTTGCAGACAAAGTTGACATGGAGTATGTGTGGTTAAGCTAAGGTTAATGAATCTCATAAACTTGCCATTTGGAAATAACTCTAAGACTATCTTGAAACTTTGTTTCCTACCTCTTATTATCTATATATAGGATCTCTTATCCTATAGGTTGGGCCATCTTCTAACTGTCTCGTCAGACCAAGTTGTGAAATTTTATATTTACACTTGATATACTGTAAATCTTCAGCTATTGGGGGATACTAACTGGTTTCCTATACTTTTGATTGTGAGGTGTCACAATACTTAAGTGTGGGGGAGGGGTTCATGAGCTGACAAATGATCATTGCCTAGAGAAATGAGTCTTTGTAAGAATATTTGTATTATTACAATGATACAAGTTATTACATTCATAGTCATGTTATTTTTTTCTTAACTCCTGTGTGCTATAAATTACTGAACTCATGATTAATAGACCACTCTTTATTGTTTATTTAACATACCACTCTTTATTGGTTATCTTCCATTACAAGTTGCATACTGTAGGTTTGACAACACATGTTTTATGCTTTCTATAACCCGTTCATTATAGGTTTTGACATTATGTGTCATATGCAAGAAGAATGAGTGAGCATGGAGGATTTTTCCTCTACTAATTAACCATTGTGGTTGTCAAAAACACTTTACATTTGCAGGCTATCCATTATAAGAGGTAAAAATGCACTTAACACAGAAGTACCAGATGAAGTACCGTATGAGGTACCAGATGAGGTGTCGTATGAGATTTTGTTTGAAGTGCCAAACGAAGTTCCATACACACCAGTAACTATCCCAGATTCCAAGTAACTAGAATTCAATTCCATTCAATTATATTGGTTTCAGGCATTGATTAAAGATGCTTCATATGGTTATGATCAAATGTCCAATTCAACAAACTTGGACATTGATCTAATTATGCACCAGTACATTGCTCCAAGTCGAGCCTTTGAATTTGAATTCTTCACACATGGAAGCTCGCATGCACATGTGGGCAACGTACTCCACCATAAGAGCATCCAAAATTGGGTTGGGAACTATATTATCTCATTTACCCTTGCTAATTGCTCTCCTCTACATTAGGAAATCACGCCCAACCTCTGCCATGTCGCCTTCTTTTCAAATCACACTCAGACCGTGCCAAATTTGTGCCATCTCTTGGTCTGTTCTTAACCCGTGCCTCTGCATGTCTCAATCTCTCCCTTGCTTGGTGAATTCAAACTCTGTCACAATTCCCAGGAGATGAGAACCCTCCTCCTATGTAGACTTGTTTTCCATTCCAGAATTCGCACAGTGCAGAGAAGTGTTTTTGCGTGCTGGCTGGGGGGCATTTTTGTCTAGCTTACAGGGCCATGATGACGGCGTCTCTATGCAATTTGCAGTTGGTTTTGATGGTAAGACAACACATGTAGGTTATATTATATTTGAAGTCATAGAAGAGTCCATTTCTGTTGTAACAAAACTCCTAAGAATTGGACATAGATGGTTCAAAAACCACCAATTTCCGCGCTCAAGTTACAACAGGGTGTTTAAGCCCGAATTCGAGAGCATTTCAGGAGAAAAAGGGTATGCTAAGGAGTGGATAAAGGAAGAATTGGTTAACCCCCTCATCATCATCACAAGGTTAATTACATGTGAAGGTAGATACTCCACCTTCAAAGCTTGTCATTTTAGATTGCTAGCTCATTTTCTGTTCAACAAACCCTTGAACTTTCCCTTTTATTTTCTCAAAAGATTGGAGAAGATGTCCACTCAAGTGAGTAAAAATGTGACTAACCCCCACAATAGTCTCTTCCACCACGGTTTGATCAAACTCCTCATTCTTGCCAAATTAGAGAAACAAGGGCAAAATTGGGATGCCTTTATCTACCAATTTGCAAACCCTCACTTGACAGTCAAGACGGAAAAAAATCCACTTAGCCTAAAAACTATCTCTCCATCCAAGCCTCACTCTACAAGAACTCCAAACTCCTATGCACAAACTCCCTCTTTGCCAGAACAATACCAAAATCTTGTTGATATTCCTACTTCTTCATTGGGGAAAAAGACCAAGAGAAAAGACCAAAAGAAGCCTATTGTTGACCCCCCAATGCCTTCACTTTCTCTTGTTCCTACACCTAAGAAACTCCAAGAAGTAATGTAGCAAGAATTTCCCATCATACCTACAAACAAGAGGGGAGCCAATCGATTTGGTAAGGGACCCTTTAAGAAGAGTACCTGGAGCACAAGAACCAAGCCTTATGCAAAACCTCCACCTGATTTGGATCCCATCCAAGTGTCTTACGACCTTGAGAGCCCTCATTAAAAACTTAGGGAAGTCTTTGCAGATGGATTAGAGCCACTAAGGAAAACAAAATCAGAACCTACCTCACATTTCCAATCTCCCATCACTCCTACTTCACCTATGCCCACTCTAGATCCTAAAACTAATAAATTGTCCACATTCCTCAAAAGATCTAAGCCTTCCTCGGAGATAAAATTTTTTGTTCCAACCATAGAGAAGCTACAAAAAAAAAACCATCAACTTCTTCAACAGTTGGAAGAGAGTAAGACAACATATGCACACCTTCATCATGACAATGCAATCCTTCAAACAAAAGTTAACTCCCTTCAGTGGTTGGTTGATGAAATGACTAAATCTAACCACAGCCTCAGAGCACAAATAAAGCAACATAAGAGGCAAAAGACTAAGTCTACACAGCAAAAAGGAGAGGCTTCCAAAGTTGATCCTCCTCAGCAAGCCTAGTCACGAGGGGTAACTTCTTTTTGTTTGTAGTGGGACCTGCAAAACCGTAAGTGTGGGGGTAATGTTGAGCCCGAGATATGATCATTTTTATGACAGTTGTTATACATTTTTGTCACATGTACATATATGTTTTGCACGTTTTGAAGGATCTCTTTGAAGAAATTTATGGTAAATCGGTATGATCACCATAAAATACGTGTAATTCATGTTTAATGATTAAATCAAGTTTAATTCATCATGTTCTATGATTTCCAAGAGTTAATTCATTTTTTTCTTCTATTATAGGGAAAAACACACCATGTTTCCATTTATGGCACTTGATTCGGCACTCGTTGCAGCACTCGTTCCAGTACTTGATTCGACACTTGTTCCAACACATAGTATTTCACAAAAACGCAAGTTGAGTTGGTGGTTATGGCATTGGCGGCCAGTGATGGACAAATAGGGCACATGGGTTTTTTCCATGATCGCCCCCTCCAGCTACTAAGCTCAAGACAACTCAGTTTCAGTTGTCTAAAGATGGTGATTATTGGCTTGCTCCGTTTTGTTAGTTATGTCATCATTTATTGTATTTTGCCGAAATTAGAAGTGGTTCGACCCTCCTATGGTCAACCACTTGGTTTGTAAATTTTATAAATACCACTGAGTTGGTCAGATGATTGTTAAGTAGAAGAAGCAAGTAGAAGAACCATTGTATTGGAGACAAAACTCGTTTTCCTCTGTTTTTAGTTTTACATTGCCAACACTGCGTTTTCAAGCTTTCATGGTGAATTATGTCTGTTGAAGTTCGTGGTGTGCTTGTAGGAGGTAGCCATGACTTGCTGGGGGGGCACCAGCAGTCTAGTGATTGTTCTTATGTTATTTACGCATTTCTTAATTTAAGTTGCTCTTTCTTATTTCCTGTATATGCATGTTTTTATTTAATTAATTAGTTTGTTGTAGCTTTATGTTTTACTTCTGTTTTGCAGGTTAGATGATGATATGTGTTAGCATGTGTTGATTTTGTAGATTAGAAAAGGCTTGCAAGTCTCTCTCTCACTATACTAACCCCGCATGTAGTTAGATGTTAAATTGTGCTTTCTTTTATAATTTTACAGTCAAGTTTAGAACAGATTTTTAATTAGAACAGAACATAGTTTTAATTTGGGTTTCCTTTGACATGGATTTTGATGGATGGATAGATTTACTTCCATTTTTTATAGTTTTCTTATCTTAGTTTTACATAGATCTCATTTGCTTAGTTATCGGTTAATGTAATTGTCAATTTACTTCTTAATATCATAGTTTAATTTATGTTTTTAATTCATTTTCTTATCATAGTTTGAATAATTAGAGTAGACATAGTATAGTTTTATTTCACGCAATTTCCTTTCTTATAATTAAAGTGCAATTGAATTTCTTAGTTAATGAATGAATCTAGTTTGCTTACATAGTGTAGAATTGGAATAATAACCTCGTTATGTTGTTGATGGTTCATACATGAATATGCAGGGTATTTAACATTATCTTTGTCATGGCTAAATTCTCCTTAGATTGTTTAATCCATACCTTTCATTTTGCCATTGAGATTAGTGTTGAGTTTATACCGTTGCAATTGTCCTTTGTTGTCAAGTGTCATCGAGATATCATCCGTCACCACCGAAGGCATTCACATAACCACCAGCATTACATTTGAGTGTTTCATAGATTAAATATAGTTTCTTGCTTTCGTAGATTAGAAGAGATAGTTTCTTGTTTTCATAAGTTTAGAAAATAGTTTTATTGTTGCTTTGATAGATAGTAGTTTGCTTATCATAGATTAAAAATTAGTGGTTAGTCTTTCTTTATTTTAATCGAATAGATTTCCTTTCATGCATTGCATTGAGCATTTAGATTTCCTTTCACGCATTAAAAATATTTTTGCATTAGGCATTTAGTCCACTTGCCTCTTAGGCTAGATAGTTGTTCAATGAGAAGTTTTTGCTTGCAGTTGTTAGTTGCATTTGCTTACTTGTCTTTTTCTTTCGTAGGTTAGTTAGTTGCCTTTGCTTACTTGTCTTTTTCTTTAGTAGGTTAGTTAGATGTCTTTGCTTACTTGTCTATTTTCTTTAATAGGTTAGATAGGTGCTTTTTCTTACTTGCTTATTTATTTTCTTTCATAGGGTAGTTGCACATTGAATGTAGGTTGGCAAGTTAAATAAGTTTTTTTTTGTCATTTTCTTATTATTCTTAGTAGTTTGCTTTTTCTTATTGTTTGCTTTACATAGAGTTTTTATTTTCTTTCTTAGGAACTATCCATCGATCATTGGCCCAAAAGTACTTAGGTTACCTAGCTTCAAGTTGCTTAGTAGGGTTTTCTCATCAGATAGGTTTGCTTGAGTAGATTAGCCTTAGATAGATGCTTTCATTAGTTAGACTATACTCCTACCAACCTTTTACCTTTGGCATATATATTTCTACAACTCTAAGTTTACTTACCCCGGGTTGATAATTTAATTGAGGGTAGTTTAGTGTCTTTTTTAGTACATATAAATCACCTAACAGTATTGATGAAAACCTCATGTGGTGGATGGCCCTTGCAAACCCACAATGAACTTTCATGAGAACCCTAATAGGATTAACTAGAGGGACCTCTTAGTCATTATCTAAGATGTTCCATTATACCTTAAATAGCTAAGATTTAAGTTGAATGTGGATGATGTCGCCCTTGGGATAATTGCAAACAATCAATTATGTGCCTAATAACTCTAAAACATTCTCATACCACCTACCTTCCTTATACTCTAAAACTGTCAATGAAAAATATACATCATTATAAATCTTTTGATTAATATAATAAAAAGGAAGTATCAAGAAGTACAAGTAAACATGTCGAGGTACTGAACAAACCTGCTGGAAGTGAGGCCATGTTTGTATGGTACTAAGGTAAACCCGTCGAGGTACTAAACATGCCTACTGGCAGCGGGGCTATTCCGGGTAAAGGGAGTTGAAAAACATAAAGTGGCACACCTAAAACTGAACAACAACCCTTGGGTCTCATTCTTAATCAATCATTCTCAAATCAAGGCTAGGAGATGACCTTTATCTCTCTGGAATGATGTTCTTTAGAACCTTCAAGTATCCACTTTAGAATTCTATCTTTAAAATAAATAGGTTTGCATGAGAAGTGAGATCCTCAGTATATGTAATTCACCTTACCTAAGCAAGAAGACCTTCGTCTCTAAAAACTCGGATAAGGAACTAGTTAATCATCTTGTGAGGTATTCTTTTATGCGTTTCTCTCTTCAAATGAGATCTAAACTATGCTTATATCACTTTTATTTTAAAGGTAATCTAGCCATGGGGGCCTATTAGTCGAAGTTATTTCGAAAAATCTTGTCCATTATCCTATAATCATATTAGAGTCACATTCATCCCTTTCTCCTAATTTTGATCAAAAACAGATTGGATAAGACTTAACGTCAAATCACTAACATATCTAATCTATTACTCATGACTCCACTTTTATGTCATAACTTATTTGTCATGGGTTAGAAGTGTGAAGCATAGGCCAGGAAATTTATATTGTATAACAGGTTACTTAAAAGAGAACTTAAGGAGCTGAAGAAAGGTGGAAATTTAGTGAATGCTTGATCGAGTGAGGAGTACCATCAATTTTGAAAATTTTGAAAATCATTGTTGCACGAGGACATGCAATGACTTAAGCATGGGGGAATGTTGAGTCTAAGTATTGACACCTGTATTACCCTATATTATCTCTATCTAAGTCAATTTTACCTATGTTATGAGTGTATAATTGACTGTTTCCTCCATAAATACACTTGATGACCTTGTTCATGTGCATAAGAGGTAACGTATGATTAAACCATGGTTTGTTTAGTTTTCTTGAGTTAAAACAATTAAATGTTTGATTTTTCATGATCCTTATCATTTGACTCTTACGAAGCATTGATCTGGTACTTCTTAGGTGTCTAATCTGGCACCAGCATCTATTCTATGCTAATCCGGTACTCATGGCTACAATTGTGCTAATCCGGTACAAAAACCCTACCTACAGGATTCTGGTACCAGCATTCTGGTACTGTTTGTTTTACCTTGATTTTTGGGCCGATGAAGATGAATCTCAAAATATGGGGATATGGGTTTTGTCTAGAAATTTGTTTTCATGCAGTCACATAGGCCAGAATATATAGATTGCACACATGTGGACCTCTAGCTCAGGGGGAATGATTCGGCCTAAAAAGCATCAAATATTTCTAAACTGCGATATTGCGCATTGATTTTCATGCATCTGGAAGAATATCTTACAAAACCATACAATAGATGTTTAGAAACTATATCCAAATAAAAAACTCATAAATAGTTTCTCAAAATTCATAATGGATAGAGAGATATCGAAGGCTCCTTAACCCGAATTTGTAATATTTGGTGAAAAACCCAGATTTTGTGCATAAACAGTTTGAACGAATTCTGAGTTGGGGGATTTGTTCTGATCCATACCCATTAAATTTTATTGTATAAATATGAAGCAAGGAGTACTGAGAGGAGAGGAATTGTTATGTTGTAATACTGGTTCTTGAAGGAGGGGAATTCCATATTGTTATGTTGATGTATTGGCTTGTGAACATATATTTTCTATAAGTCTCTTTGTTGGAAAGTAATATGAATTACAGTTGTTGATCTTATGCATTTTTAGAACCTACTATCCTGTGAGTTTTTTAGCTTCCATGCTGAAATCG
>JZKD02S1222448.1:11551-38344 GCA_000966675.3 Picea glauca | reverse complement strand
CATTACTAATCTAAATTACAACTAATGGCCTAAAGCCGACATAAATAAAATAACATTACTAATCTAATATGCCCCAATTAAGTGGTAATGAGCCAATATTAGGGCTTAACACTGGGAGGTCATGGTATTTTGACTTCTGGGAGATATAACCAAATCATTCCATATAATGTTTGAGGGTCTCATATTCTAACTGTTGGATTTTAAATATGTCATTATGAGACTCCTTGGTCTTGCAGTAGTCTTGGTAATTTTTAAGAAATATATCTTTCATGGCTTCCCAAGACCTAATACTAGATTTTCCCAACCCCATGAACCATGTTAGTGCAGATTCTTTGAGGGTGGGAGGAAACAGTTTTAGTTTCTGGGAATTGTGTACGCAGTTGTATTTCCTACATAAGATATCGAATTAAAATAGGAAGGTGTATCGATATTCACTTTTTTTACCATAAAGGTAGGCAGTGTTGAGAGAGGAATATTTTTCATGTTGACATTTGGAGTGGTGTCCAAAATTGGAAACCCGAAGGTAGTTTCTGTTTGGTTTCCAGTTTCTTCTTCCTCCCCATGTCTTAAATTGTTATGGTCCTCCTGATCATCCATAGTGGTTTGGTTTCCAAAAATAGAATACCTAGGTGGTTTTATCTTTGAAGTGAACAAGGTTTCCCTTTGATGTAAAGGTTTTCCTACTAATTGGATGTATGGGACTCTACTTGAGCCGATTGAGATTATTGGTGCCAAATTTTTTGTGTCAATCTGAGAGATAATTACATTGGTTGAACTACCAAAAACAATATTCACATGTTTAGTGTCTATGATGTATTCAAAGTTAGGATCTCCTGGTGGTGGTGTAAAAGAAAAGGTTGTATTGTTTGGTTCTGTGGAAGGCTCGAGTGTTCTTGCCTCCTTTCCCAATATGATTGATGCTTCAATTTCTTGTTCTACAATTCTCCATGTGTTAGTCTCTCCATAGACTATTTTAGCTCTTTGAGTTGAGCTAGCTCATGTTTTATCAGTATCGGTCTGTGGAGATTATGAGTGGAATGTTCCTTCCCCCAAAAATATCAGAAGGTACTTTGGTTGAAAGGTTTGATTTAGATTTAATGTACCTACCTTGTGGGTCTGTAGGTCTATTCATGAAAGTAAACAAAAATAGAAAGAAAAACTACCATTGGGTTTGGGGGAGCGTGCAATAGCAGATGCACAGGTTCTTACCTCTCATCTTAAAGTTCCCCCACCACCAATCTAATGCTAAGGTCTAGAAATGATCTATTTCCTAACTATTTCCTACCTTGAGACAACCCCCTGAAAACGACACCAAAAATTATGGGTGTTCTATATGGACTAAAAAAACACTAAAAATCCCCAATTAAATTGTCAACTTGGGGTAAGTAAACTTAGATTTGTAGAAAAATATATGCCAAGGTAGAAGGACTGGTAGTAGTATAGTCTAAATAAGGAAGTGGCTATCTAAGGGCTAATCTACTCAAGAAAGGACTACTAATGATCAAACTCTACTAACCAACTCAAACTATGTAATTTAAGTAACCTTTGAACGAAGGATCGATCGATAGTTCTAAGAAAGAAAATGGAAACCCTACTTAAAGAAAACTAATTGAATCATAATGATAAGAAAAATAAATTTATTCATCTAATAATCAATAGCAAACTACTTTAACTAGCCTACTTAAATTCAATAGTCAATTATCATATGAAAGAAAGAAAATGGACAAGCAAGCAACTAATCTATCAAAGCAAGTAAACAACTAACTAGCCTAAGATGACTTCTGCAACAAGCAAATTAATCAATAAGAAACTAACTAAGCTAAGAGATAGGTGAACTCTATTCTTAATTTAAATTTCACAACTATTTCAAATTTACAAAAGGAAATCTACTAAATTGAAAGCAAGAGGAATTAACAACTAATCTTTAATCTATGATAAGCAAACTACTCTTTAATCTACCAAAGCAAGAAGACTATATATCCTACAACAACAAGAAAAATATCTTCTGATCTATGAAAGCAATAAACTATCTTCTAATCTATGAAAGCTCAAATATAGTGTTAATGGTTGTGTGAATGTCTCTGATGTCTTACAATATCATGATGGCACTTAACAATGAAAGATAATTCAAGAGGGATAAACTTGATATTGACTTCAATAGAAAAATGAAAAGTGTGAATTAGGCAATCCAGTGAGAACTTAACCATTATGAAAACCACATCAATTATCCTGCATATCCATGTGATTATTTAATCATGCATTAATCATCAACAATTATAAAGAGATTATGCTATGTATTTCAATTGCACTCTATACTACGTAAGCAAATTCATACTATGACCATATTGTGGCATCAAAGACTGTGACATATTGGAGAAATAGGCCTTCAAACACTACATGGTAAAGGTATGGTTGAAGGTATGTCTAATTTCACTTTGGATTTTGATTTCTTTGAACATTGCATATATGGTAAACAAAATCGAGTAAGATTCCCATCTGGTGCTACAAGAGAAAAGGGGATCTTAGAGTTGATACACAGTGATTTGTTTGGACCTGTGTCTATTCCATCACTAGGTAAATCTGTGTATTATGTTTCATTCATAGATGATTTCTCAAGGAACACATGGATTTATATTCTTAGAAATAAATCTGAGGTATTTGATAAAATTAAAGAGTTTAAGGCTCTGGTAGAAAATCAAACAGAGAAGAAAATAAAGGTATTGAGAACAGATAATGGTGGAGAATTCTGCGGAAATGAATTCAAAGAATTCTATAAGAAGTGTGGTATAGCAAGGTAGAAGACTACTCTATACACACCTCAGCAGAATGGAGTTGCAGAAAGGATGAATAGGACAATAATGGAAAAATCAAGGAGCATCCTTATTGGTGCTGACTTAGGACAGGAATTCTGGGCAGAGGTAATGGGTACAGCATGTTACCTGGTCAATCAATCACCCTCATCAGCGTTGGATGATAAAACTCCATACAAGGTATGGATTGGTAAGACACCCTCTCTTGAACATTTGATAGTTTTTGGTTGTGATGCTTATGTACATCTTCCAAAGGAAAATAGGAGTAAGCTTGATAATAAAGTTGAAAAGTGTATATTTATGGGTTTTAAATATGGTGTGAAAGGTTATAAGATTTGGAACCCAGAAACTAAGAAGATTGTTTACAGTTGGGATGTTGTTTTTAGAGAGGTAAAAGATGTGTCCAAACAGGAATTCCTACCAACGCAAGACGAACCTAAAAAAATAGAGCTTGAGTCGGATGATCAATCAGGGAAATAATGCAACCAGAAAGGTATAGTCCACCCGATTTTTCTTTATCTATTACTGATGATGATCCCATAACTGTGAGGGAAGTAGTGAATTCAAAGGATATTAAACTATGGAAGAAGGCCACGGTTGAAGATATGGATACCTTGGATAAAAATGAGGCATGGGATATAGTTGAGTTTCCAGCTGGAAGAAAATTTGTTGGTAGAAAATGGTTGTTTAAGAAGAAGCTTAATGCAGAAGGAAAGGTGGAGAAATAAAAAGCTCAGTTAGTAGAAAAAGGCTATTCTCGGGTAGAGGGAATTGACTTTGGTGATATTTTTTCTCTTGTTGCCAAGTTAACGTCTATTAGATTTATTTTATCTATTGTTGATTCTTTTGATCTTGAAGTGGAACAAATGGATGTCAAGACAGAATTCCTACATGGGGATCTGGAAGAAGAAATCTACATGTAGCAACCATAAGGCTTTGTAGTAAAGGAAAACAAAGAGCTGATATGTAAGTTAAAGAAGTCACTATATGGTCTGAAGAAATCACTTAGGATGTGGTAGCAAAATTTTGACACATCCATCCTTGGCTTGGGATTTGTGAGAAGCAAGGTCGATCACTGTGTATATTCCAAGAAGGTTGGTAATCACTTCATTTATGTATTTTTGTATGTTGATGACATGTTGTTGGTAGGAAATAACATGGATGTTATCAAGGAGGTGAAATCACATCTATCCTCCAAATTTGACATGAAGGATCTCAGTGCTGCTAACTTCATTATGGGAATGGAGATTAAAAGAGATCATGCAAACATGAAACTATGGTTGAATCAGAGAAAATATGTTGAGACGATACTGCAGAGGTTTAATATGCATCGAATTAAACCGGTAAAGGTTCCTATTCCTATAGGTGTAAAGTTATCTGTGGATTAGTGTCCCAAGACATATGAATAAGAAGAGGACATGTCCCATGTTCTGTATGCCAATGTAGTTGGCAGTTTGATGTATGCAGTGGTCTGTACTAGACCAAACATTGCACATGCAGTGGGATTTTCGAGCAGGTATATGTCAAAACCAGGGAAGGAGCATTGGACAACAATAAAGTGGGTCTTCAGGTATCTTCGTGGCACTACTAGTTATGGATTGTGCTACCAAGGAAGACCAGGATTGAACATAGTGGTGGACATACATGTTTTTGTTGATGTAGACATGGTTCGAGATATGGATCGTAGAAGATATACAAGTGGTCATGTGTTTAACCTATTTGGAGGAGCAATCAGTTGGATGAGAAAAAGACAGCTTGTAGTGGCACTCTCAACTACAGAAGTTGAATACATGGCAGTCATGCATGCAAGAAAGGAAGCAGTATGGTTACATAGATTGTGTTCAGGTATTGGGTTGGTACAACACGTAGTGAGACTATATTGTGACATTCAGAGTGAAATATTCTTGGCAAAGAACCTGCTTATCATTCAAAGACAAAGCATATTGATGTTCAGTATCACTTTGTGAGAGACATGGTTGAAGAAAATAAGGTGTTGTTGGAAAAGGTTGACACTTTGAAGAATGTTGCAGATTCATTGAAAAAGTCTGTGAGCATAGAAAATTTCTCCTGGTGTAGAGTAACAATGTGCATTGTTTCCCTGGATTGTTGACTATATAATCCTGTGGACCCCTGGATGCAAAGAAAATAACAAGTGGGAGAATGTTGGGTATGTGTTATATTCTTTTCATGTGTGTGTGTGGGCACATCAGATTCAACAATTGTGTCTGACGATCCCAACTACCTTTTATGCTTCGTGTGTGTCGGGAACTTCCTAGGAGGGTCCCAGGGGGGGGGGCAGGTATGGCCCCCCTGGTTATGTGCAGTGTTCAGGGCAGCACCCCGAAAATGGTTTTTGGGCGATATTTTCTATTTTTAGCGGTTTTCTAAATTAATCCCAGATTAAGGGATTAGGGTTTTGGTAGCTACGAAATACCTAAAAACATTGTATATATTGTATGGTAAATGGTAAAATTAATACAATAAAGAGTTGAAAGGTTTTCTCTCGGTTAAGGGTTTCCAGTGTAAATCTTTGTGTAATATGTGTATGAGCCATTGATTAATTTCTATTTTTCTTAAGAATCTATATGCATTGCTTTATTTCACAGGTTTGAAACTTACACTACCAACTTGAAGAAAATCTTCATTTGAACACAATAGACAACATCTATGTTATTTGTGTAGCTACCAAACTGACATAAATGCTTCTTCAAATCTTCTCAACAAAGAATCACTACTCTATATTAGTACTTCCATTCTACACAATTCCATAACTTCCTTGCATCTCCCAACCACCCTGAGATGTCCATATCTTCTCTTATTCCATTCTCGTGTATCCTCCAACCTATGAACCTCGAAATTGTAGAGTGTTGGCGCACAAGGAGGAAAACATGGGGTTAATCATTCAAATACCAATTAAACCCTTATATATCAACCCTTTTGGTATCACCTGTAGAGAAAGTGAAGTCTCACTTGAGGCATCTAAAGGGGCTGCAAGAACCAAGGTTCTGCAATGATGAGGGGAAGTGAGGAATCCTTGATGTCCTTGCTATGAATTAATCATATGCATTGTTCCCATATCTTAATAGTTACTTTATCATTAATCATAGTCTATTTGTGACATTATACCATAATATGTGAGCCATACATTCATCATATATCATAAAACATCATAAATTATAAACACACCATAACACACAGATTTGCGTGATTCACACAACGTGGGCTACGTCCATGACAGTTGGCTTCTTATATTATTCATTAATAGTTTTCTTACAACTATGCATTGCGCTACAAGATATGCAACATTAACATCACCCAAACCTTCCTAGTTGTTCTATTGTAGTGAGAGTCCACTCCTTAGTCATACCTCAGACTTATTCCTTTGCTAGAATCCCTTACCCAAACATCACTAGGAACATTTCATATGTTGAACCCCCTTAAACCCCAAAAACCATTTACATATTTATACATAACAAAATAGGTCTAATCTGGTTATAAAAGTGAACAAACTTTCCCCCAAAACCCAACGACTTAAAATTGTTTTCCTCCTTTTGCACGCTACTACATCGCGCATCCTTTTTCCACGCTCTTTGAATCCTTGAAGTCTTCTCTTGTCAATTATTTTGGTCCATATTATAATTTTGTTTTACCCTTTGAGTTCCTTTTGGTATAGGTCCCAAAACTTATCCAAAATGCCTCTCCAACATGCCCCAACACTCACCTGTGGCTCGTCCCGAGCTACTTAGGAATGCTTCCAGTGTTCCATGAATGCTTCGAAGTTCACCTTTGTTGTTTTGGCCTTTTCCTTGACCTATATTTCCTTCTACAAAATTTGGTCTATGATGTCAGCAGAAACATGGCCCTGCACCTTCTCGACACCTTCCTCAACTACCTGTTTCATGATTCCTTGAGTCACTATGAGGGTCGTTGTCACTATGTATGCTTCTTCCTGTAAAACTTATATATCTTGTTTGTGGGCCTAGTGCTCCTCTCTTAGCTGATTCATTTATGAATAAAGATTTCTATTCTCATTTATCATTGTTACCACCTCTACTGGTAGCAATGTTCCCATTTATGCTTGTAATTTTTGCACTTTTCCCAATGCAGTCTGAATCTTATGACTTAGCTCCTATTGTATCATGTATTCATTAAGATGACTCCAAACACCCATATTCTTTCTGTATAGTTCCTCACACTCTAATTATAAATTATTTATACTTTCCACCATTGTTTTCACATTTTTCTTCGTCATATCCCTCTCTTCATGTGGAGTATTTGGTGTCACACATGCTTCTAGGTCAACTATGCATGTGTGGAATCCCTTAATGTCTCCACTTATCTTTGTGACATGGTCTTCTACCAGGGCCTCCTTCTTGGCCTATGCCTTTGAAATTTCTTGATATACTCGCTCAAATACCTACTAGAGTCATTTGAATTTCCACGTGGCCTCATCGCGCACCTATTTCACTTTGACATACTTTGTTTATAATGCAACATTTTTGGTTGTAATCTTTACTATCTCAATGGATTTCTTCTCGGTGCACACTTTCATCTCTTATGTTGTTCTCATTTGTATTCAATACATCCATTGGTAGTTGTCAAAGCAATAGATCTATGTGACCTAATTCCTTGGCCTTCTCTTGCATCTCTATCGTGGGGAACTTGACTGCCCCTATTGTGAGTTTAATTAGTATTCGTTCTCCGATGACTTCCAATGACTGGGGGATTGTTGGTCCTGCCTCTCCAATATTGATAGTATTCATTTTTTGTTCCTCCTCCATCTGTCTCCTTGGTGGGAGTTTCACGGTTTCTAATAGTTGTCACGATTTTTCCATCTACACCTGCTTATGTTTGTTCATATCTCCGTGTTTTTGTGTTTCACACTGAAATGCATTATCAATGACTTATTTTACCTAGTCACTTATATTCTCCAAATATTCTTCTTTCAGTGCCTAAATAGTGACTTCATTAATGGCTTTGCGCTTGGGCCATTGATATCAGAATATTCTTGTCTATGTCACTTTTCTATTTCATTCATTGGGTAGTGCTAGCGATGGATTTGGCTACTCCGGGCCCTTCCCTTTTTCCTAGTCCTCTTCTTTTTCCCCTTCCTCATCATCAAAATCATATGCTTTCAGGTTTGGCTGCATTGATGGCTCTGTCTTTGTATGTGGAATTTTCCACTCATCGTCCCAATCATCCATAATGTTTCCCATCTCTTGTTTTTTCAATCTATATTGTGCTAGCAACCATTATTGGTCTAGGTATTTCTTCGCATAAACATACATGTGATGGCACCCTTCCTTAAAACATGCCACTTCCTTGTGTTCCTCGGCCACCTGTGGTAGTATGCATGGGGTCCTCTCTATGCTATCTTTGATATTTTCCTTGTATATGTAGAATGAGACATTAGTGTCCATCATGAGTGCCTTATATGTAGTGTACCACAAGTTCTTATTTCACACGGCTAAGCAAGGCTTCTCCTTGATTCCCAAAAACTAACTGTCATACAACTTTCTCCATTCTGATAGCATGATTAGGATCAATAACCAAGAGTAGTGGAATTTTGTTCCCTTTTCCTGTGCTTCTTTATACTCAATCAAGAATCGGTTCAAAAAACAAAATCCCAGTTCATCCGGACACCCTCTACACATCGTTCTACAACCACTATAACTGCTCTTAGTGTTAGCACTCTATAAATTTTGTCCGGCTGATAAGACAAATGAAATAGGTAACTTTTTCAACCAGATTTAGAGCTAAGGCACTATCCTGCTCAACTCAGAGAGGGATCTCTCATGTCACTTGATATTTCTTTGGAAATCATTGGCTAGATTTGTCTTCTTTTTTTTTTTTTGGGGGGGGGGGTTATTATAAATTTGTTGAAGAAATGGGGGTTACATTTGGGCTATGGAGTAAAAAATGAATAAAGCAGTGGCAGTTCATTACAACTAGCTAGAGGAGAAAGGCTAAGTGAGGCAATGAGTCTGAGTTTTCAAATTGAAATTTGCATGGTAAAAGAAGAAAAAGAAAAACACATAACTACATCAAAGCATATTAAAATGAATTCTGAATTAGTTGAGAAGAGAATCACATGAATTTAAATTGATAAATCTAGAGCATCATCAGATGAATTCCAGACCTTTAACTCTCCAATTTAAAAGAAGAAATTGTAAATGGAATTTTAAAGACACAAGAAACACACACTATGAAAGAAGACAAAACTTATATCACAATCGATTAGAATCTTTTCATAAACAGTTCAAAAATTGCTTATGCATCGTATATTCAATTTAGCTCCATGATTTTACAAAGTCTACCTGCAACGAGGGTAGGCCTCCTTTTTCCTCATCTTTATTTATTCTTGATATGATATATATAGAAAATTTACATGTGGGATTCAAAACGACTCAACCTCCCCATAGTCTAAATATAGAGATCGGTTACACAAAATAGTAACGTATAACATCTATTCTCCTACAGGGAGCTTTATAAAATGGTCTGAAATATCTGAGGCTTTTTCATTAAATGCCATATGTCAAAAAATTTCAGAAACGTACTCAATTCAACCTAAGAACTTATTCCAGCATGGTGATTTCTTCTTTTAGAGTGTTCAACCAGACTGGTTGATTTTCCCCAACTCTTTCGACTACCTCAACTCTGATTCTTGTCTTTTGTTTCTTTCTTCGCTTCCTCTTTACTGCTCCTTTGTAGTGCCTCTCCACATGTCTATTGATGATTAAATCCCTCATGATAGGATTTAGTCTGACCTCTGATTTTGGTTCTGTTGCAAGGTCAGTATGGAATTTGGTTGCTAATATCCGTGCAATCAACTTCTCTTTCTTGCTCATTGATGGATTTGCCATGTTAGTTGAAAATCTTGGTTCAATGGATATTGTTTGATTGGCTTTGTCCATGTCTCCCAATTTTGCAGAAAACATGATTTTTATCTTCCTTGACTTTACATAGATTTGGAATTTGATCCAGTTTGAGATTACTCTACTTACGAATGAAACGTGGATTGCTCAGAGAAGAATAACGACATCGATATTTTGAAGATCAATAGTCATTGAGTTCTAATCATGAATTATTGACAAGATTACTTGCAGGTACATTGGTTTATCACATTTGTCCAATCTATTTCGAATGATGATCTTTTGAGTTAGTTATCTGGTGGCGTTCACTTGGCATTGCATGGATGCAAAGTACCTGAATGAGTTCCATGAGGTGATTTGACCAGTCGTTGCTTTCCCTACACAAATTGTTGATTTGACGTATTCAAATGGAATTAGAACATGTGACATCGGGTCATGGTTGAGTGGTTTTTCACTCACCCTCTTTCCCCCCTGATAAACTTTAGGGAGCACCACGTGTCCACGTTTTGAAAGAATGGTATTTGCCCGACCTACCCTCAAAAAATTATCCTCCACTCTACTTAAATAACCAATATGTGTCTTGGTCGTCGATCTGGACCACTCCAAGATCTACGGTCTGTCAGGCTTTAGCTACTTTCGACATCAGAGATTTGTGGAAAACGGTTTTAGGCAAACCGATTTTCGCCCTAATGTACCTCTAAAGGCGCACGTGCCTGTGAAACAAAACCTTGGTGTTTTCCCTGGCCTACCTTAGATCAAATAACTCTCATGTTATTTCAATGCCCGATATGCTTGCTAACTGTTGATCTATGACACTTGAGATATTTGGTTGGATGGGTCCCATCACTTCGTGTCTCTTCTATGTTTGTCCATGCACCGCTATATGTGACCATTCTTCTCCAAATTATGAGGCCTCCACAATGATGTAGCTCCTCACTAAATTTCGGATACCTCGACCCTGTCTAAAAATTATTATGGTGATAACATAGGCTCCTATTGGGGATTCTATCCTCCCTGTGAGGTAGCAAAGAACTTTAGACTCGGTCCCTTCTTCATTGGGATTCTTTCAAAACATGTGTGTGTACCCTATTGCGTCTTGGAGACTAAGTGTCAATTTTAAAACCAAACTTTGCACACTACTCTCAACTGGATGTTGAACAAAAAATACCGCTAGAATCTAACGATACATACTATTGTAAATTAAAAAAAAAAATGCTTGACCAACAAGCTTATTCGCACACTCCTACCTACCCTAACTACTGAAACAAACTACAAGTCAAGTGAAATCATAATGCCAATGCATCCATGACAACATTTTATCTACTATTTGTTTTCTTTTCACTTTCTTGTAGAAAATCTTTTTTACTGATAATTCATTCAAAAATTCATCCATAAATCTCAAAAAATCAAAAACATTTGGATTGTTTACTTTCTCCAACAAAACTACAAATGGATCTTCATGCACAAAACAACTATCATGGTTTAGCCTTTTCAGTGCATCTTTGTTTTCATGCGATTTAACATGTTGATTTCCATCAAGAAACTGTCGGGTTTGCTGAGAAATATGGAAGTAATAGTTTCTTGAAACATAAGACAACCATGGCAGAAGAACTTTTTCTGGTGTAAAGAGACCCATATTTAATACATACACCAATTCGTCACTCCCTTTATTCTTAAGCTTTCAACCTATTATCATCTATAGATTCTGATTATAAAAATTCTCCATATAACGTGTCATGGGATCATGGAACACATGAAAGAATGTTTGTTTTTTAGGAGATAAGACAGAAAAACAAGCTTCCTTCACAAGTGTTTTTCTGTTGCTTGGAGTCTCCATATATGCAGTTTCAGACTCCTCATCCATGTCTAGGTCACTTAGAAATTTGACCACCATGTCATTCTCAGGGGAAGAAAGACAACTTTGAAACACTTTTTCTTGCTGGAAACATTGTTGAATATCTATATTAGTTTCAAGAGAAGGGAAATGACTTTTAACAACAATTTCTTCACCAGCTTCATCTTCTTTTTCAAGTTGATGGTTAAGCACAGGTTGCAACTCTGAATTTGAATATCATTTCATGTAATCAACAACATGATCGTTTAATGCATGTGAATGTTGTCGGTATTCCTCACTGATAACAATTTTCTCATGTAAAACGGTGCCACTGTGAATGCAGCCAGACTTCCCTGTTTCTTTTATTATATCATGATTTTCTTTCAACCATTAAAAGGAAGAAAAACATAATGGAAGACAGTTTTCATTTGTAATTCCACTACTTTCTTCATATTCAACATCATGCCTGGAGGTTTTCTGATTTGAAATATTATAAACATTTTTCTTCATGAATTTGAAAGAAGAAAAACATAATGGCAAGTTTTTTTCACCTGATTCAAAACCTCCTTCATTTTCTTCACTTTTGTCAATTCCTTTGGATTGTTGAACACACTCATTTTCAGACTTATCTTCGATCAATGGCTGCAATTTTGAACTGACAATATCTTCTACATAACAAGTAACAGGGTCATCAGACATATGAGGAGATTGTTGCAATATCTTGTCAATTTGTTCCAGTGAATTAGTGTAATTTGGCATCAGCATGCATTCATTTTCTTCAATGATGATCTCATAATTTTCTTTCAACAATGTAAATGCAAAAAAACATAAAGGCAAAGAATTCTCTTCGGTTGATTCAATACTTTATTCTTTGTAACTGTGATATATATGTTGATTTTTCTCATTATACTGCTGAAAATGAACGTTTTCTGACAAAGAACATCCATCTAGTTGTTCTAGGAGGTTAATATCACAATCATCATCATATTTATCATATATATGCAAATCAGCAACATCTGCAATATCATCTAACAAGAAAAAAATTGGAACATCAACCTACTCTTCAACAGGCTGACTTGCAGCTTCATCTTCTTGATTGTTTACAAATGAATATATAAAACAATCAATCCTCTTCTTATCCTGGAATGGATCAGGAGTTAAACTAGTGCCTCCTCTTTCTACAAGTGGAATATAATCCTTTGAAAAATCGTGAGCATTAAAAAATTCAAGAGGGCATATGATATTATTAACTCTCTGCTCAAGATTCAAATCAACCGTTTTTGTTCATGTTCACTGTCATTTTCTTTACTATCTAACTCCTCATTTTGAATCTATTTACATGATTGGATATTGTGTTGAATCTCCTAAGAATCATTAAATATTTGTTTTAAGGACTTAGGTCTTCTTTCCATTAGGAGGAAAGACAAATCTAGATGAAGAGTTGTTGTATAATGGAGCAAGGCAACAACTTCAGTGGGTTGAATTTCTTTGGGAAAATTGTAATAAATACTAGAAAACCTTCTACTGAATGTAGAAATAGTTTCATTGTTCTACCTCTTCAATGCATAGAACTCTATAAGTTGTAGATCCAAAGATTGCTTCTTTCCCAAAAAATTAAAAAAGACATTCTTCAATTCCTCCCATGAGCTAATTGTCTATGGCTACAAATGTTTAAACCAGTATTTAGTGTCTCCTTTAAAGGATTAAAAGAAGGCCCTCATACAAACATCATCATGGTCAATCTCAAACAAATCTATAAAATTCTCAAACCCTTGGATGTGTTTTTCAGCTGAAATGGTATCAGGTTCCCCATCAAACATAGGTAGGTACTCATAGTGTTTTGGAGGAAAATCATGAAGGATATGGGGTAACTTTAAGGGTATGTATATATGTTGAGTCTTGGAGGGTGTTGGATGAAGTGCAAGAGATGAAATATCAACCCTGGTTTCATGAGGCTCATCAACTTGGTTATGGTCATCACATGGCCCAGATGGAATTTTTTTATCAAAATCAATGATACAGTGAGCATATGCATGTACATATTTAAGAGGAGGATATACAATAGAAAGATTCTCATGATCATCATTAAAATGCAGCAGGTAAAGAAAACATTGTTTGACATGTTCAAGGAAGGACCAGAGGCAACTTATAAAAAACAATAAAATTCCTTGGAAAATATCCAAATTTAAGTACTTGTTTTCTTGCATAATGTCTTTTCATACCTCTGCCAAGGGATCTCATCTTCCAATGGAGTCTCTTAATTACATTCAAAGATTGAGTGGAGTCACCAATAATGTTTTGGAAGTTGGTTTATACATTGAGAGTGGACTCTCCATTGAAGATTTGAATTTTTGGATTCTTCTACTAGTGGAATCACCTTCAAACTGATTTTTGATGTGTGGAGTCACCAGAGAAGGAATATAGCCACCATATGCCTAAGTGTCTACTGCTCTGAAACCTTAGAACTCAACCATGTCGTTCTTTCCTAGGGAAATTTTTTTAATTTCTTCCCCAGCAACAATGCCAGAATGTTAGCACTCTGTAAATTTTGCTCAGCGGATAAGAAAAATGACAGAGGTAATTGTTTCAACCAGCTTTAGAGCTGAGGCACTAGCCTGCTCAACTCAGAGAGGGCTCTCTCATGTCACTTGATATTTCTTTGGAAATCATTGGATAGATTTGGTTTGTTTTGGAGGGGGGGGGGGGGGGTATTATAAAGTTGTTGAAGAAATGGGGGTGACATTTGGGCTATGGAGTCAGAAATGAATAAAGCAGTGGCAGGTCATTAGAACTAGATAGAGGAGAAAGGCTAAGTGAGGCAATGAGTCTAAGTTTTCAAATTTAAATTTTCATGGTAAAAGAAGAAAAAGGAAAACACATTACTGCATTAAAGAAAATTAAAATGAATTATGAATTAGTTGAGAAGAGAACCACATGAATTTAAATTGCCAAGTCTAGAGCATCATCAGACGAATTCCATACGTTTAAATCTCCAATTTAAAAGAAGAAATTGTAAATGGAATTTTAAAGACACGGGAAACACACACTATGAAAGAATAAAAAACTCATATCACAGCGGATTATATTATTTTCATAAACAGTTCAAAAATTGCTTATGCATCATATATTCAGTTTAGCTCCATGATTTTACAAAGTCTACCTGCAACGAGGGTAGGTCGCCTTTTTCCTCATCTTTCTTTATCCTTGAGATGATATATATAGAATATTTACATGTGGATTCAAAACATATCAACTTCCCCACAGTCTAAAGATAGAGACTGGTTACACAAAAGAGTAACGCATAACAACTATTCTCCTACTTTACAGGGAGTGTTATAAACAGGTATGACATATCTGAGGCTTTTTCATTGAACTCCATATGTCCAAAATTTTCTCAAATGTACTCAATTCAACCTGAGAAATTATTCCATCTTGGTGATTTCTTCTTTTAGAGTGTTCAACTAGACTCGTTGATTTTCCCCAATGTTTTTGACCGCCTCAGCTTTGATTCATGTCTTCTGTCGCTTGCTTCGCTTCCTCTTTACTGCTCGTTTATAGTGTGTTTCCACATGTTCGTTGATGATTGAATCCCTCACGATAGGATTTGGTCTGACCTTTGATTATGGTTCCGTCACAGGGTCAGTATGGAATTTGGTTGCTAATATTCATGCAATTGACTTCTCTTTCTTACTCATTGATGGATTTTCCATATTAGTTGAAAATCCTAGTTCACTGGAAATTGTTTGATTGGCTTTGTCCATGTTTCCTAGTTTTGCAGAAAACGTGATTTTTATCTTCCTTAAACTTACATAGATTAGGAAGTTGATCCAGTTTAAGATTACTCTACTTACGAATGAAACGTTGATTGCCCAGAGCAAAATAATGGCATCCATATTTTGAAGATCGATATTCATTGAGTTCTAATCATGAATTACTGAATAGATTACTTGCAGGTACATTGTTTTATCATGTTTGGCCAATGTATTTTGAATTATGAGCCTTTGAGTTAGTTATTTGGTAGAGTTCACATGGCATCGCACGAACACAAAGTACCTGAATGAGTGGCATGAGGTGATTTGACCGATTGTCGCCTTTCCCCATGCAAATTGTTGATTTGACATTTTCAAATGGCATTAGAACACGTGACATCGGGGCATGGTTGAGCAGTTTCGCACTCACCCTCTTTTCCCCTCGATATAATTTAGGGAGTGTCGTGTGTCCACGTTTTGAAACCATGGTATTTCCTCGGCCTGCTGTTATAACCCTAATTTGCACTAGATATGCTTACCTGGCATCAGGCCATCTCATTTTACATATTTTTCCAAGCCACTACTGAACAACTCTTCTTAAAAACACCCTTTTTTAAGGCACACATACCCTACTCCACTACTGCACGTGTGTATATGTTGGTTGTCCTACTACAACCCACGTATACCTACAAAAGAATGAAAAATGGAAAGTTACAGATGGAACTCATAGTTTTGGGTAAGTTAACTAAATAATTTGACTACCCATAGCCAGAAACTCGTCCAAATACCTATCTATTTCTAGCCTATAAAGGAAGTGGTAGGGGTCCCATTTGGAAGGAGGAAAATAATTGTAAAGAAACTCTACCCAGTTTCACATTCCCTTTGTCCCAACCTTTTGCAACTAGTGTGTGAAGAGAAGCATATAAAAAGGTAGTTGGAGCACAGTTGAAGAGGAGTTCAGGACCATATTTGAGGAGCAGTGGTCGATCTCACTATTGTAAGGTTAATCTTGTGAGATTAATAAAAAGAAGTACTTTTATCGTCCCGCCATATGAGGTTTTCAATGTTTAAATTTGATTATATTTTGATAAAATCTCTAACCCATTAGTTCATAGATCATATGCATGTGGATTTCCTTGTTTGTCCTTTTATGGATGCAGGTCAGCATTGGGAGGATATTTGCAGTCAAGGAGTGACCAAAAGTTAAAGGATCAACATAAAACATGGAAACTAAGGTACAATAACTTGATCTTTTTAACCTTGTATTTGCATATGAATAATGGGGTTTATGATTGGGATGATGGTAAAAGTTAGGAGACTTTAGGTCATTTTTGCATGCATTACAGAACCCTTAATGCTATTTCATAGGGGGATTTCCCACCCACAACAGAATTGGAAACCATACTAGGGAGATATCTAGGGTTCTTAGGGATACTTGTTGGGTATTTTAAATTGGTTTTATTACCTTTTTTCTGAGTTTCTGCAAAAGTCTGAGCTAGTAGGGATTCTGGTCTTCCATACCGGTACTCCCTTCTTTCTTTGCTTGTTTTTTTTTTCTTTTCTGGGAAGCTACAAAGCCATATGCGGCTTGTATAAGGCCTACTCGCATATACACACGCCCTGACTTCACCCAGTCCACTTACATACACTGGTTGATGAAGGATCAGTAGCGTGTCTGAGTCCAGAAAATTTGTTTTTGAAGAGAGGTAGTCATCCTCTTCCCTATCAAAAGTGATCCTTCTTAGGGGTTTTATGTATCTAGTTCTGGGTCTTTGTTGTTGCAGTATGTAGCCTAGGTATAACCTCAGATTAGCTTTGTTTTCTCAAGTTTCCTTGCATCTTTTTATGTCAAGAGTAAGTTTATGTACCTTTAAGGGGTTCTAGTTTTAAATACCAGTACTCCCTGCCTGAGCTTAGTTTCCTTTCTTTCTTCTTTTGAGGAGAAACAGAGGCACATGTGGCCTGTAGTGGCTCTGAATGTGTGCATACGCGTCCTATCTTTGGGCAGCCCGTATGCATATGTTGGCTGTTGAAGTGACATTCACATGTCTGTTTAGAAAATATTGAGGAGGCAGTCATCCTCTTCCCTGTCAATATTCAATTCCCAGGTTTTTTCTTGTTTCATTATGGTCTCTGTCATAGTAGTTTTAGCCTAGGTTGGATTCCAGCATAGCTTTATTTTTCATTGAAAGTTTTCCTCTATTTTTCTTTGCTAGTTTTTTTTATGAGATAGTGAGTCAGTCTGATCTGCCTTTTTGGTTGTCAATAACTCACCGCGGTATGTGGTTGGCCAAGAGTCCTTTTTGGCCTTGTATTGTCTTTATTTTTCTTTTTTCACCTTTTTTTCTTCAGAAAAGAAGAAGACATACAGTTTTAAATTTTCTTGTTTTTGAAGAATAATAAAAAAAAAAGAGAAGCTGGATTTCTTTTCTTTGTTTAAGTAGTTGGTTGTTTGCATTAATCATTAGAAAAAAAAATGTTTTCGTAAGTTCTTGGCTGTTGACTTAGGAAAATAAGTAGCTCATAGTCGAGTGAAAGCATTTTTTGAGTTTTCTATTAAAATATCTTAGGAGGAATTTTTGAAAAGTAGGTTAGAGAGTTTGAAATTGCAAATTTTTATTTTTTGAAGAAGTACTTTGTTTCCAGACATTGCATGTTATTTCCTTTTCGTCGCTCAAAAACATCACTGGTTTCATTTTCATTTCCTATGACTTAAAAAACAGCCACTAAAATTAACAATTAATTAAAATCAACTAGACTTTATGTTTGTAGGGTCCATCAACTAGTCTAGGCTAGAGCATTGATTTAGGATTGGAGAGGAAACTCTTCAAGGATGCTAAAACAAACATAAGATTCTATGCTAGGGAATGTCAAAAGTCCAGTATCATAAAACTTATCCGATACCCCCCTCTAACACAGGGACTAAGCATGAGTTCGCGTAAGGAAAGGTAGCGTAGATAACCCCTCCAAAGTCGGGCCAAGCGTAGTGGGGAACGCATATAGTGGGCTTGTCTTGGAATTTCGTTGATTGCATTTTCCATGGATCTTCGTGGGTCCTGAATCCATTCGAGGTCCTCAGTCATCTTTCAGAACACTTGCTTTCAATACCCTTGATAGGTTTCAGGCTTGATACCCTGCTCATTGCGTTCCACCCAACTATCAACTGTACCCGCCTGGTGACTATTTGCGCATTGGCAACCTAGTTGCCTATCTTTCTAGTGACTTACATAGGTGATTGTGGGGGTATACTGCGATACGTAGGACAGACATCAGGCCATGCTTTGCAGAGTATACCCAGAGAGTGCTTCTATATTCGATTTTCAGTTGCACCGGTAAGTTTCTCTATTGTAGGTTGTTGTAACTATTCTTCCAACTAGCCAGTGACTTCTTGTTTTATCTCATAGGTATGTTTTCTAGTGCGTGTTGGTTTTCAAACAATTATAGATTTCCCTAGTGTGTCTTTGATCTTATCACACAGTGGAGGATCAGGAGTTTCGTCGATCGCAAAGGCTTTTGGGCCTGCCGCCAGTTTACCTCGAAACCCCCCCCGGCCACCGCTAAGGAGAAAAATAGACCAACAAGGGTCTTTTGAGACAACTGGGTTACGGGAAACTGTGCCCAGCCCATATTCGAGAGGCGAACATTTGATTCTGGAGTAACCTATCATTTATGATCTCAGAGAAGAATCTCTTGTTCCGTATAACCCTCCCATCACTGATCTATCAGCTCCTATCGTCGTACGAGTTCTACCTTACGAGCGTTAGGTAGTGTCACCAACAATAATGGAAGCAAACACTGCTACTTCTTCAAGGAATACTCATATTTCCTTCACGAATGTCACCATTGGGGGTGTTTCACCTCCTAACCAACCATCATCGGTTTGGGTCACTATGGTCTCAACTGCTTCTACCTCGGGTAGCGATCTGATTCAGTCTATGGTGGCGATCACTGCTCCATTTACTCAGAACATGACAAGTCCTCCGTTCTCATACGGGATGCCTAGCTTCAATATGAGTACTACAATTTACTCCGCCACTCTACAGAATTTAGGTCTAGGGGAAGGGAGTGCCAATGCTCCTCTGCAAGGATCTATGGGGGGCACTTTAGCTCCCTTTATCGCTTTCCCTTATGGTGGGGGTCATATACCCCCTTCATCCCCCTCGCTCGGTGGTGTTCCTCAACACTTCGTCGGGCCTAACATATACTTGTTTGGAGCAGGTAGTCAAGCACTCCCTCCTTATAACATGTCAGTTGGTTCGACACCTTTCTCTTTGTTCGACGTGTTTGGTAACAACGCCTTCTCATCAGCTGTCGTTTCGGCCGGGGGAAACCCCGGTTATGGACAACCACATCCTGTACAGGGAAATATTCCTGCACAGGGGGCACACTTAGGAATTCCTTCCTCACAAAGACCTTGGAATCCATGGCAGGGGCCAGTCCCACTTCCAGGGATGTTGATCATGGGCAACCCCTTCCATACCCAATGGAACCCTGGACAAGGCCCAACGCCTATTCCCATCAGATCGGAAGGGGGAAACCCCTCCCAAAATAATTGGAATGCAACGCAATATCAACCCTTTACGTCCTATTACGGGAACCAGTCGATGATGTCTCAACAAGCACACAATCCGTATGCCGGTCACGACCATGATTATTACCAGATCCCTGGCCAACAACCTAACTTTTCCTGGCAACCTGGTGCCAGTCAAACTCCAAGATCCTTTTTCCATGGCTACAATCCACAACACAAACTACCATTTCTGGCAACCCTGCACTTGCCAGTTTTGACAAGGCTCTTAAATGACCCCATCTGTCAGGATCCAAGTTGGCCTCCTATGATGACCAAGCTGCCTTCAGACATTCCAAAGTTTGAGGCCAAGCCTAATGAAGATCTTGGCAATCATGTGACTACCTTCCACTTATGGTTCTTATCCAACTCATTAAGAGACGACTCCATTCAATTTTTATTGTTTCAATGCACTCTCATAGGGAGTGCTTCGAAATGGTACATCGACCTAAACCGCTCATGATACTCTTCCTTCAGTGAATTGGCAATGTCTTTATTGAACCATTTCCAATTACCTATGAGATACGACACCGACACTGAATTGTTGGAAAATTTCAAGAAAACAAAATCAAACCATATCTCAGATCATATCTGAGAATGGAGACCCTGGAAGAGTTTAATAAAAGTGCCAATCCCACCAGCATTCCTCCTAGAGTGCTTCCTTAAGTCTTTTGTACCCCAGTTATCTAAATACATCGCAACATCCGAAGTGTTTTTCAAAGAAGACATGATAATGAGAGATCAACAACTAGAGCTAATTTACTCTCAGTCTAGTTTACTCTACAAGATTTTTCCAGATGCACCGAGGTCAATTCTTGACAAAACCAGACAAAGGTTTGGACCACATGCTGATGGAATTATTGGTTCAGCACAAGCAAAGCCCACTGATCCATTGTCAAATCAATTGCAACAATTGTTGATACAACAGATAGCGGCCAGCCAAACTACCGGTTCGGTTGTTCCCCCTACCCAAAAGTTGGATGTTCACAGTGTGCAAACAACAAACCTAAAGGCCACCCAGCAGCCTAACGGAAAGAAGAAACAATGAAAGAAGGGTAAGGGGGATAAGAAACCCACCGATAATGGTAGCAGGGATGACACTAAAAAGAATAAGTCGAAGTATCCTTGTAATCTTTGCAAGGAAGAACACCCGACCCATCAGTTCCCTCGGCTTGTGGAGGCCCAGAAGTTATTGGCATAGAAACAACCTATCATATTAATGAACTTGTTTCCACACATGAAAAATCTAACTCAAGCCTCCTTCAGCACGGAAGGGGGCAGTCAAGGACCCCCTCCGTCTTTGAGTAATCCTTCGTCTACAAATGTGTATATGATTAAAGGTGATGCCTATATATCGACTAGAGCACATGATTATTGAAATCCAAGAACCTCTAAGAAGGGTAAAGAAGATGAAAAACCAACTCTTCATCTCCAGATTGAGAATACGTTGGGCGAAACAATGACCCACATCCAAAAAGGTGCGTTCAAGAAATATTCTCACAACCCAAATGCAAGGGCCACCCAGAATTACTCTATCGTGGAGGATTTATCACAAACCCCTTGTGCGATGTCTGCTTTGGAAGTCCACCAGAGTTTCCTTTGCCAGAGAAAGGCTCTGTTATCCTCCCTAGGATCTATCGAGACTTGTAATCCGAGAACAATCATGCTTGATATGACCTACTTAAAACCTCATCTTCCCTATTGTTATCACTGAAATTTCGTTTGCAAATGGTTACAGGAATCCAACATCTTCAAATAGTTATGAGGTCACCCATGGTCCAAAATTACCACAAAATAATTTCCAAGAGGTCCAAAACTATACAACCAGTGATAAAATTAAGGTGCATTGTGACTACACAAGGTGTGCGCGCACATGCGCAAACCAGAAACGCACGAAAAGCGCACATGTGCATGATGCACAAATGTGGTCGCTAAAAGCCACACACACCTGATAATGGCGCATTTATGAGATTGGTCGTCCTCCCACCCACTTCTGGTTCAACTTCCAAGTTGATTTGACATCCAAATCTTGGCTAGATCCGAATGGGTGGTTGGTCAAAGACCTAAAAATGCCCTAAACAACCCCTTTTCACAGTAAAAGTTGGTTGCACAATAACTCAAAGTGATGTTATAAAACAAGGCCATGGGTGCACTACATTTTCAAGGAATTCATTTGCAAGGTTATGTTTTTGTTATTCTCTTAGGGAATCCTCTTATCTCATCAAGAGAATACTAGCATCATTACATTTGGGCAATCCATCTCACCTCTTTAGTGGATTAGCTTGGGATTCTTTCACCATTTCTTTCAAAGTTGTAAGAAGAGCTTAGTTGTGGGGGTCCAAGAGCCCTTCCTTGGAGGAAGAAGGGACCCAAAGTCCTCTTTCTTCTTGGTGTTTTCTTTTCACTAATATAATCCTTGCCATTGGTGACATGAGTCTTATTGGTTTTTTGTTCTTATGTCCTTATGCTCAATAGTTTAGTTGTTCTTTCATTTATTAGTTTAATTCTTAGCTTAGTCTTTTATGTTTATTTTTCTAACCCTTTCCTTTACTGTTGTCTTTCTTAGCCAACCCAACTAAGCTTGTAAGCACCTCTATTTTTCTCATTTAGGTGACAAAAGAGGTGCAACAGATTGGTGACTCCACTAGGGAAAGGTATCAATTTCCTACCCCATTTGGGTTTTTCTAGCTCTTCTTTTGGTTTAATTAACCTGCAGGTACCTTAATCGGCCCAATCCGACCTGCAAAACATCCAATTCAAAACTAAATTGAGAGAATTCCATCTCGAATTTTCTTCGCGACCGTGTGTCAGGTGTGCGCGGGTTTATTGGCCCACAGTTGCGCATCATGCGCACGTGCGTCAAAATTATTGTGTTGTTCTGCGCATCTGCACCCAAAATTCTGTTTCAATTTGCGCACAGGCACTCAGTGCACCTCTGTCTACTCTGAGACTCGCCCACCTGTGCATAAAAATACACATTGTAAGCTATTTTTTGATTTGGGGAAGGGCCCTAGCCTTCTTTAAAATGATTTCATGCATGTTGTAATCTACACCACTGTAATGTCCCCAAGGCCGAGCCTGCTGGTGAGCCAAGTTTATATAAGTTGGTGGGCTTATGTGATTGTTAGGCCAGAGAGCCTAAGTGTTGAAGGCCAAGAGCCTGCTTTTGTATATGTAATCATGCATAACATTAATAAAAATATAAACACCGCTGCATACAGACTGACCACAATGAATGAGTGATGGGGGACTAAGCTTCCATAGAGTGGGCAAGGGATTAGGGGCTGGAAGGTGGAAAGATGGGATACGTGTTGAGCCTAGGGGCTTAAGTCCTTGGGAATAATATTTTAATATTATTCCAAAAAGACCATGTGAAATATTTGTTTTATCCTAAGTTCTTTTGGAATCACAAGTGATTTCCAAATGAGGAGGAACACATGTTGATGGAATGCATGTAGTTTCATGGGTGAAAAGTGTCAACTCAAGTGCATGTAGTTAAAAAATGTTGAATTGAGTTGTGATGGGGGGTTCCTCCTCCATTCCACCGTCGACCGTCTGAACGTGAGTCCCGTCTGAACTCTGCAAGATACCCTTGTGAAATTCTAAAACCAATGAAAAGGTCTTTGTTGATTCCTAAGGAAGTCGATACATTCCTTGCCCAAATAGTTTGAGCCTATGCCTGGGATCTCTGTACACCTTGTGCAATCCCAAAACCAAAACCGTGAGTCTATTTCGTGATTGTTGAGCCTGTTTGGGAAGCCCATGTTTGTTTTCCCAGTTGGCTATTGTGGCCACGCAGTGCTGGACTACGCGTGCCTTACTGGCTAGTGTGATTTCATGCTTAGCCTATGTGTAACCTCTCTCCAGGTGAGGGAGGTGATTGTCGTTGGAAGAGGCAGATTGTCAGGCCTGTGAACAACTCTCTCCAAGTGAGAGAGTTTGTTGGGAAGTGTTTTATTTTAGAGAGTGTCAAGCACCAGCTTCGAGCTCTAAGACTTCCTGATCTGGCCTATTGTCGAGACCCAGAGAGGTAGGTGTAGCACTTATGGAATGTGCTTGCGAAGGTGTATACTTTTTGGAGGAACAAGCATGTGGGGAATGAGATTCTGGGAGTAGTGGGTGTAAGATGGCATCCTAGGAAGAATCCTTCCAGTCATTCTATGTTGTTTTCCCTATAACCTGAGCCTAGCCTAGGATTCCTTACCTTGGGGTGGAGCTTAGTCCCAGCTCAAGGGCAACCCACTAATGAGATTGATGAGCAACATGGTCTAAGGCTAGGAGGTTCGTGGAAGGCATGGACGTGGTTGGTGGAATTACCACCATTTCAAAGATAAGTACCAAACGATGTTTTAATTATGTTTTGCATGTATGTGTATTTATATTTATCATGTATTCTGATGTGCATATGAATTAATGTTAATTCCATGGATTATTTATGTCAGCAGTAATTTTTTGTTGACTCTGAGTTTAAAAGTGTTTAACCTATTTTAAATGCATGTTATTAATTAAGCATAAAATGATGTTGTTCCGCAAAGTAGCGTCTGCCCAACCAATGGGTTGGATGATGGCTAGGGGAGCGTTACAGAATGGTATCAGAGCCATGGTTTCGACGTTGAGCCTGGATGGGCCAGACAAGTGGTCTTGGACCAAATTTTTTTTGAGATGAAATTGTGTCGAGAGGGCCAATTTCAAACACTGGAATGTTCCTGAGTGTCAAGGAGTCACTTGACCATGTTAAAAATCTTAGGAGGTTTAGCGGTATTTTAGAATCCGCAGTCGGTGTGGTATATGGCCACCAGGAGAGAGAGAGAGTTCAATGCATGAGGTGTTGGAGTCGTAGGATCTGTTTGGGAGGAAAGGAGAACCCTCACAACCGTCATATATGAAGAACATGTGTAGGGCTTAAAACCCTTTGGAGTTGCACAGGAACATGGAAATCGCAGTACGTGAAATCCCGAAACGATCTACACCGTAAATCGTAGGAGAGAAACTTGATCGTTGGATCAAGTAGATTAATAAACTGTAATTTTGTTAAGCGGCGGGAAAATTTGGGCGGCCAGAATTTGTGCTCCCAGATCTATGGCCAACGTTCCATTCCAAACCCCCATCGTCGTTCTACCTTTAACAAAGGGGGAGGGGAGTGGTCTGGAATTGAGCACACAGGTTTCGATGGCTTAGATTGGGGCGCTCGTATCTACGGACAAGATTTAATTCCAGACCCCCTTTGCCTTTCTACCTTTAATAAGGGGGGGAGGGTCCAAATTGGGAGATTTTGTGTGGGTCCCCTAAAATGATGAAAGGATCTGTGTCACAGATCTGAGAGAATTCTAACCATTGGATTTCACCTGGAATGGGCATGGACACATGGGTCTGTACCATGTGTTAGTGTGTCGAGAAGAAAAGCGAGAGTGGTCGGACACAATGACATCATCGAGGGTAATGTGGACCCTCTTGAACGTGCCATGTGCCACCATGGTTAAGGGCGACAGCTGTACTATGGGCCCAGAGGGTAAGGAGATAAAAATTTCAGAAGTCGGGGATTGAAGCGACAAGAGACTTGGAGTCACTGCTTCGTGAACTCCTGGGTACCGAAGACCCAAAAATCGAAGTGTCGAAATCCCAAAATCCATACCTTGGTTGGCGATAGCTGTGTTGTGGGCCCAGGGGGAGAGAGGTTGGAATTTTGGGATCTAAGAGTTGGAGAGGAAAGCGAGTGCGAGAACGTCCAGGGACCAAAACCCTAAAACCTGAAACCCTGAAGTCCCAAATTCCTGAAATTTTTTAAGACAAATAAACCGTCGAGGATTTAACTGTTGGATCCTCGTGGGCCAAAACCCCGAAACCCGAAAGCCAGTATGAGAATCTCATGGACCAAGACCCTGAAACCAGAAGTCCCAAAATTTGCAGAGACAAACAAATCTCAGAAAACTTAGTGGATTCGAAACATTTTTCTTATTCACATTGGTTTATGAATGTTGAAGTTTTATTAAGGGTTTAAGGCCTAAAAAACTTTGGTTGGCTGCACGTTGTGTGTGCAGAGTTCAACGAGTGTTAGGACAGTCGAGTATAGAAATGGAAGAGGTGCAGATTGCCTCTGATTTAGAGGATGAAATAGAAGGAAGGGATGTCAACCTGGGATTCAAAGGATCGAACTCCAATGGGCATGGAAGAGAATTGGATAAGGAAGGACATATGATGAAACTCATTGAAATATTGCAGAAATATGCCTAGGCTCGCCGAGCTAATAGCTTAAAGTTCATGAGAGTCAGGGATCAGTAGGGTGAATTCAACTTAAAAATGTGTTGGCAGCCAACCCATTTTTTTTTATTGCTCTCAAAAAGCTTCCTACACCCCTTGTCGTATTACGACAAATCATTGTCGCATTGTGATTTTAAACATTTCGTCTCATTTTGTGCAACAATTACGATTTAATTTCGTTTCAGTTTTCACAACTGCAAGTGTGAAAACACTTCTTTCGTTGCTTAGATGGTCATCGTTTTTGGTTGATTTACTGAAAGACGCTTAATCACTGGTTTATCACACGACTGCTAAAGGTTGTCTCGAACTTATGTTCTTGAGCATTATCTTATTTTGATTACACATTTGGATATATTTGATTGTTAAACCTTTGGGCATAAAAGTTATTGGTCTTGTTTCGATCTTATGAAAATTGTAATGGATTTGGTCTTATTTCTTTTTCTMCTTATTATGGATTCTCACTCAGTTATTATATGAAAATTTTTGATCATATTGTTCTCAAAATATTGGAATGAAAACATTACCATATGCATCGAATACATGGACAAGTTTATAAGGTGTGATAGCAATAGTTCAAGGCGCATGAAATAATCATATTCGACTTTACAAATCGATACTTAACATACTATGTTTGCAAAGTTGGATTATACGTTGAATGTTTCATAAGTCCCGAGCTATGTAAACCCTGTGTTTGAGCGATTGA
>JZKD02S1222426.1:0-12434 GCA_000966675.3 Picea glauca | reverse complement strand
TATATATATATATATATATATATATATATATATATATATATATATATGTCATCGTTTCATTGGTGAATATATTGGAGGTTTTATTGCCAGTTTCCATGTTCTCAATGTTGTAAATGTGTAGATATCCAAAGTTTTGATCTTAGTAGCTCCTTTTTAATTTTTATTAAATTTTTACAAACTGAAAGTTATGAGCATGGACACTGTTTTTTTATTTTTATTTTTTATTAATGTATTTGTCCTATTATTATTACTCCTTTGTATTTGTATTACCGAAGGTTTAGATCATTCACAATTTTTTTGAGGTGCTTGAAAGTTTTGAGCTTAGTTGCTCCTTTTTAATTTTTATTACATTTTTACTGAAATGTTTACAAACCGAAAGTTCTGTTGTTTTTCATTATTATTATTATTATTATTATTTTTGTTTTATTATTATTATTATTATTATTATTGTTTTATTATTATTATTATTTATTAATGTATTTGTCCTATTATTATTACTCGTTTGTTTGTATTTGTATTGAAATGTTTGCATACCGAAGGTTTAGATCATTGACAGTTTTTTTGAGGTGCTTGAATAAGTCTGACAACTTAAATGTTTACATGGTGCGAGGTCCTCAAATAGGCATGACAACTTAAATGTTTTCATACTGCGAAACCCTTACACAGCCTGGCAGCCTTAAATGTTTACCTAAATAACTTCTCGGAGTACATTTTTCTTTGAAACTTTTCATACAATGTTGCAGTGAATTTGGACAATATTGTTGTCCACCACCACTTGAATAGGCATTGTATGTTTCATATTTCTTCTAAGCTTTGAATACAATTTTTTCATCATTGAAGCTACATACATTGTTTACTGGTTTGGTGGGTTCTTCTTCTACACTGGTTCGTCGGTTGTTGCTTGTTGTTATTTGGTTCAACTTTGTAAGGTTGGGGTTCTGCATTCACAGTTGGATCTGTTTTTTTTTTCCCTTTGCGGGGTCTAGGTGGTGCACTCACAATTCGACATGCGCTTCTGCCATTCATCGTTTCGAAGTAAGTTTCCATGCCATAATTTCATTTTCTATTCCTTCTTTGTTGTTCAGTGTTTGCAGTTTGCAAGTAAGAATTTTTTCTTATTTCTACTGGCATGCTCGTCATATGTTTCTAGTTCCTTTTGTGCTTCGGCTGCAGTTTGGTATTCATTGGAGATACATATGTTGTTTCCTGGTTCAGTGGTTGTTGCTTGTTCATTGGTTCATTGGTTGCTGGTTGTTGTTGTTTGGTTCAAGTTTACGAGCTTAAGGACTTGTGGCTGCGGTCAGGTCTGTTCGTGATTTATCGCTAGTTTGGTTCTTGTTGTTTTCTTTTGTTTGCTTCGGCTTTGCAGGGTTGGGGTCCTGCGTTGACAGTTGGAGTTGTCTTGTTTTTTTTCTTTTTTTCGGGGGGGGCGGGGCACTTTGCAGTGTTAAGACCATGCACGTGCGAGTTGACCTACGGTTGTGTTGTTTTCCGTTTCTAGCGAGGCCGAGATGTGGCGCATGTTCTGTGCCTGCATGTTCTACTGTGAAATTTTGTTGATACTTTAGTGTTGACATGATACAAAAAAGTGGCATAAGAAATAATTGGACAACTACATGTGCAATTGTAGTATCCACTATTTTTTTGTTAAGATAAAACATATGCAAAAATGCACTTATTAACCATATATGGTGAAATGTGCCCATATCACAATACAACTTCTTTATCCTTTACACAGACTGGTGTGACCATGATATAATTTGTCTTGTACTTGAGATATGATACGTATACCAAAGATACTGCAAAATTATATTTCCATGTTTGGAAGCATATCTGGATACTTTGCCATAAAAAATCAAAATCATTTAGCTATGTCCATGCAATTTCTTAATATTTTGTGGCTTGTAATATATTTTGCTTAGGGAAAAACTTTATATATTTACAACCATGGATGGAGAAAAACAAAGGTTCATGTTTCTGACTATCTTTTATTATATTCGTTCATTTTCATTTACTGTATGTAAATATTGCTTGTTCTCCGCCGCATACCAACTTCCATTCATGTTCATTGTATTTTGTGTGTTCCCACATTCAAGCAAACATAATTGCTGGAGAAAACGAAGGAGTCTTAAGTACAACGGTGGAAGACGATATACAAAGGTACATGCTTGTACTGCTATTTCATATTCTGTTGTTTTGTATTTCATTTATTGTCTGTATATGTGTTCACCTTGTTTATTATATGTAGATATTATGTGCCTTCCTACATAATTACTTATCTTCAATACATGTCTTCCTGTGTCCATTGTATTTTTCCTTCATTCCTACATTTGAACAAATAGAGTGGCTGGAGAGGACGATGGAGTCTTTGGTGCGAATATAGATGATGAGTTGTAGAGGTGCATACTTGTATTGTTATTTCATATTCCAGTGTTTAGTATTTCATTTATTGTCTATGTATTTGTTCTACTTGTTTTATTGCTTTGCACCTTTTTTACTATATGTATATACTACATATCTTTCTACTTATTCTCATGTGAATCGTATTCTCTTTGCTGCTACATTGAAATAAATAGAACTGTATTTCTTTCTTTTACATGTCTTTCTTCATACTAACTTGCCTTCATGTCCACTCCATACTCGATGTTGCTACCTTGGAAGAAACAGATTGGTTGGAAAGGAAGATGATTTCTTATATGCAATAGCAAAGGGCTTTGTCGTGCAATCTTCGAAAAGGTATACCAACTGTGCTAGTAAATTAAACATACAAAATGGGTTGGGGCATATAATCTTGGACTAGAAAACGATGATTTCACAACGATGGACCTTTGTTCCCTCCCCATTTATAATTTTTCCATTTTCTATTATCCCTTTTGCTTTCTAATTTCTCTTCTTAGTCGTGTTTTCGAAAATTCCTTCGTGCGCGGGTTGGCGGACTCATGGGTTCACATAGATTGTGGGTGCCAGGTTGGCAGGTTCAAGATTGCGTCTTTGGCTTCATAGGTTCCGCGATATACAGATTTCTCGTCCTACCCCGCCATTGCGCCCTATTTACTGTGACACAATTTTTTAGTCAAAAAATATGAGGCAGACAATTTGACCCTTGGGTCCTCAGGTTTACTGAGTATCCCTTCACACCCTATTTCGAATTCCATCTCCTTCGACCTTGCATGTTTCATTAAGAAAAATTATGGACAATATACGATGCATATGCTTGTGTAGTCCTTCTGATGTTCATCTACAAATGCTTGCATCAAAAAAAGTTGGACTAGTGACATGGTCATGAGTAGTCAATCATCCCAAACATCAACAGGCCGACAAGGCCAAAGGTAAAGATGCATACATTATGTTCCTCGTATGTTTATCAAACACATATCCTCATGTATTTGTTCATCTATGGCATGGTGAATATGTTGATGTCACCAGCAACACATACTTTGCAGTTCACAAGAAGTATCAATAAGTGCAAGCGAGATGTCGAACATAGCATAGGCTCCGCAAACTAAGAGGTCTGGTTGCAAAACTCTAGCTTCATAGTTCATTCAAGTTGTGCATCTATTTGCACATTTATGGCAGGAAAAAAAGAAAACAAAAAAATAATGCACACTACCATTCACATTACTTTTCCTGTTCAAAAGTTGTCACCAGGTCTAAACTTGTAACACCCAAAATACTATCAATAAAGGGCTTGAACAGCCGTCGAACTAGACAAGTGTTCATCGGGGACATAATGGTAGTCTATAGCACCTACTTGGACAAAGTAAACAAAACTAGATCCATTATGCATGCTGACATGACAGACAATGAGGCCCTCATGACAATCACACTAACTATTCCTACACAACTTGTACATAAACATACATAAAATATATTTCCAGGTAATGGGATATCCATTATAAATTTTAATATATTTCCCAAAATAGTATATGACTGTGGTGATTGTGATCAGATTATATCCCTCAACGAAAGAAGTATTGTGGAAAAAATCCCCGCTAATTGTTCAGAATATCGTTTCCTCCCGGACACAACTATCAACCAACTTGCACAGAGCAACGACATTTACCCAATCTGAACCATTGACATAGCTCTGACACTCGTGAGAAAAATTGGCTCACAACACATTCTCCATATAAAAGATGGAGAGTCAGACAACAACAAGGCAATGGTGTCATTCTCCATATCCAATTTTGTCCTTTTCTTTCGCATGTCCATGTATCTCGGTTAAGTTACACAAATATCGCACTATTCCATGTTGCAACTACAATTGTTCGATACCTATTCAAATTTGTTTTCGTCAGTCAAACAACAATTGCATAAAGGGCAATTTCCACTTATGCTTTTCAAAAATATAACAAAGAAAAGAGATGGTAAAGAAATGATCTTTTGCACAACTCAATGAACATTTGTAACAGAGTTGCGAGCAGAGATAGTACATGATCTCAAGAAGCTAACTAGCTCTACAACCGTTGTGCATATACATCTATAGTTTCATCCTCACTTTTCTCATACAAATAGCCTTGACCAAATCTCTGCAGTAATTTTTTTTGGGGGGTGGCTGCAGTTGTATATTATATTATTCAATATATTAACTGCTATACTCACATTTTCAGGTTGAAGGTGTTTTGGTTGTAGCGAATGCATACTCGACCCCCTTTGAGCCTGTGTGTGCGATATGCAACTCTCCTTCTTCTGCTTCTGATTTCATAAGTGATGATACGATTGATTGTCTGTGATGTAGTAAAAAATGTCCATACATATATAAACATTCCCTCAATGCTGCCATCTGAACCGTCGGCAACACAACCGTGCATTGTACAATTCGACAACCTCTGTTACAAGATGTGCTTCCTGAGTTAGCAGAATTTCCATATGAAGCATACCTACAAAAAAAGGCAAAGAGCGTCTACATGCTGCGTGACTTTCAGATACATAGCAAATTTACCTTGAATGAGGACAATGCGATATTGCATATTGGCTGGAAAAAAATAAAATCGTATCAAGCTTTGTTAGGAAACAAAAACCAATGTGGCGATGTGTTTTTTATATATATTGAATTGTTTGATGCAAAGGTCGATGCATACTTCTCTATGAAACCTTCTGCCTCAACTTTCAATACAGTTGGTGTTTACTTGGTTCTTGATTGTATGCTTCATTCTGGAAAATTAATAAACATTCAGGATCTTCACAGTTTTTCTATGATCTTAAAGACTATAGAGGACATTCTTTTCCCTTTGATATAATATTTGTAACGCAAATATGGTGTGGCTTGTTTTAGCACTTTTTCTTGATTGATGAAGTTACCAAAATTAATCTCTTGGAATAATTTGAAATAAAAGAATATATACTATGTGAAGTCCAATGGGATTATCATATCAACAAGAGGACATAAAAATTCAAATTCGTCATTGTTATACTTGCAGTGAAGCTGAAAGTACAATAACTTTACTTAGACATTCCAAAATCGATTTTTCTTGTAGGTTTTTGACGCTTCTCTTATATAAGCAGATCCTAGAAACTATAAGCATGGCTCGTTGTATCTATTCCTTCATTGAATAACTTTTTCACATGTTTAATTCACTTCATAGTTAATGCTAAGACCATCAATGGGGCTTTGTTACATCAATTCCCACTTCCAAAAATTTCCATCCCCTTTCTTTTTTTCCCTCTGCTTTCCCTTTCTGGTTACTTACTCATTTTTCAAAAATTGTCTAGGTGCGAAAGTTGGTGGATTCACGTGTTCATATTTCCACTTACTTTTGTATCACCAGCCAGACCGACCGCTTCCCCGTTTCATATTAAACAATTTTTTTGGATCGCGGGTTCCCGCATAGGTGGGTTACCGGATAGGCGGGTTCAACATTATGTTTCCATTGTTCCACCGCCCGCAAATAGCACTCAGACTTCCGTGATCTACAAATTTGCAAACAAAATCCCCTTTATCTTGTTTTTATCACTTTTCCTTGATCGATGAACTTAGCAAAATTAATCTCCTGGAATAATTTGAAATAATAGAATATATACTGTGCGAAGTCCAATGGAACTATCATATAAACGAGAGAACATTAAAATTTAAATTTGTCATTGTTGTATTTGCGGTGAAGCCGACAATACAATAACTTTACTTACACATCCCAAAATTGATTTTCTTGTAGCTTTTCAATGCTTCTCCTATACAAACAGATCCTGGAAACTATAAGCATGGCTCGTTGTATCTATTCCTTAATTGAAGAACATGTTTACATGTTTAATGCACTTCATAGTTACTGTTAAGACCATCAATTGGATTTCTTACACCAATTACTGCTTCCAAAAATTGCCATCCCCTTTTCTTTTTTCCCTCTATTTTTCATTTCTGGTTACTTACTTGTTTTTCAGAAAATGTCTAGGTGAAGGAGTTGGCAGATTCACGTCTTCATATTTCCACTTAATTTTATATCACCAGCCTGACCAACCATTTCCCCGTTTCATATTGAACAAACGTTTTCGATCGCGGGTTCCTGGATAGGTGGGTTCAACATTGCATTTCCATTGTTCCATGGCCTGCAAACAACACTCGAACTTCCATGATCTAAAAATTAGCAAACAAATTCCCCTTTATCTCATTTTTAGCACTTTTCCTTGATCGATGAACTTAGAAAAATTAATCTACTAGAATAATTTGAAATAAAAGAATATATACTATGCATAGTCCAATGGAACTATCATATCAACGAGATGACATTAAAATTCAAATTCATCATTATTATACTTGCAGTGAAGCTAACAGTGCAATAACTTTACTTAAACATCCCAAAGTTGATTTTCTTGTAGCTTTTCGACACTTCTTGTATACAAACAGATCCTGGAAACTATAAGCATGCCTCACTGTATCTATTCTTTGATTGAAGAACCTATTCAGATGTTTAATGTGCTTAATAATTACTGTTAGGATCATCAATGGGGATTTCTTATACCAATTGTCACTTCTGAAAATTGCCATACCCTTTCTTTTTTCCCTCTGCTTTCCCTTTCTTGTTACTTACTCATTTTTCGGAAAATGTCTAGGTGCAAGAGTTGGCAGATTCATCTTCAGATTTTACCTGTTACTTTTATATCACCAGCCCGACTGACAGCTTCCCCGTTTCATATTGAATAAACCTTTTGAATCATGGGGTCCTAGATAGGCAGGTTCAACATTGCGTTTCCATTGTTCTGCCACCTGAAAACAACACCCAGACTTCTGCGATCTACAAATTAACAAACAAATTCCCCTTTATCTCATTTCCTTTCACTTTCTGTTTACTTGGTCCTTTTTCCGAATGTGTATTTTTTCCGAATGTCTCTTTCTTTTATATACAACACCCAAAGTTCTGCAATATACAAATTGACCCTCGAAATCCATCATTGCCTCCTGTTCTGTGTTCTCATTTTTCATTCAACAGTTGGGGTAGATACAATTTGACCATCGACCCCTCACATCTCCTAAGTAAATCTTGTGGCCCTATTTTCAATCTCGTCAATATTTCATGTTCTGACTATGTCTAATGCTTTTATATCACGAGTCCGACCAACCTCTTGTCCATTGCATACTTGGCCACTATTACCATTTCTTGTTCCTGGCCAGGTATGCTCAACATTGCGCCTCCATTGTTCCACTACATACAAAGAGCACCCAAAATTCCGCGATATACAAATTGATGGCCGAAATATGTCATTGTGATGTACAATTTGACCATTGGCCCCTCACGTCTCCTAGGTATATCTTTTGGCCCTATTTTTGAAACCTGCCCGATCGCTTTCCATACTTAGGCATTTCTTGAAATCTATTTTGCGGATTGGTGGGACAACGAAATGTGTAATGCTTACTCGCTCTTCACCATCCCCGCTAGCTTTGTACTTCTTTCTAGATATGCAATTAAAGGTTTAATGCTAGTAGTTCATCATGCAATAACCGTTAAGATTGTCATTAATGTCCAGAAGGCTGGAGAAGATTTGTCATTAATACAAATTAAACCAATATTTGTGGAGAAGAATGTTATCCTTTCCAAGTATTCATTTCAAACATGATGCAATCTTTCATGCGTGGGCCGGTTAGCACCTTTACGAAATATCTAATTCTTAATCGTTCTTCTCCATCACCACCACCTTCGCAATTTTTTCTAAATATGCAATTAGTAAGATTTAATGGTAACAACTCATTATGCATGAACCCTGGATATTGTCATTGATCAACAAACGACTCGAGGAGATATTCCATTGATACGCATTAAACCAAGATTTGCGGATGGTTATATTATCCCTCCCCCATTTCAAACATCATCTAGAGAAAATGAAAATTCTCGTTAGCTTATGGCAACATTTCCACAACAGTTCTATTCAGATATAGTAAACACCTTCAGACATGATGACCAGAGGTTCCAGTATTCTAGGGCATATTCTTACTACTCATCTCCCTCTGCCCATGAACAAAAAAGGAGATGGTCCCTTGTTGCACTGAGAGATATATTTCAAGCCAAATAATTCAAAGGCAACCCTTCCTACTCAAAAAAATTGCCCACTTTCATTGATAGCTAGCGTAGATGTCGATGCGATGGATTTCAAGCCAGAAGAAGATGATCTAATGGATGATACTACCACAATGGATGATGGCAATGTAGATACTGGTCCCACTATTGCACCCAAATTGAAATCAACTATAATGGGTGACACTTCCCGGCTCGATGATGGTAGTTCTGAAAACACCAAAATAAGGGGTTTTAGAAAAGAAATTGACGATGAACGCAATAACCGCTTTGCAGCTTGAAAATAGAAATTCCAGAGTTCCATATTAGTCTGTTATGGGCAGAAGTATTTCACTGTAAGGAAATGATCTGTTGATGCTCCCAAAGATATATTTCAAGCCAAAAAACTATTTAATCGCAGGACCACTGCCCTATTCTCTAGATATGCAATTAACATCTTAGGGAATGAGGACCAGAACTCCCACTAGTGCAAGGCATATTCCTACTAGTCATCTCCTTTTGCCCAGAATGGACTAATTTGGGCCTCTGGAATTGCACGTGAAACCTGTGTCCCTGAAGTTTTCAACTATGAGGAGGTGGTTTCTTGGTGTGTCCTAACTTTTAGTTTCGGGCTATTCTATTTTCCCTGCAATGTTTTTCATCTTCTTCCTCATGGGAAGCTTGTGAGAAATATGAACTTTACCACATGGCTTTTGTTCATCTGCTTCAAGCCAATGATTTATTCCACTGCGGACCCACTTTCCTATTTCTTTGTCGGCTCAGGTATTCTGCAAAATATTGAGATCGGGGCACCAGACATTAATCCGCCGAGGAGAAGGCTGCAAGGATTTCCTAAAAAAAAACATGGTAATCAGTTTTGTATACATGTTGAATAACATCTCGATGGCTCCTGCATGTTGCATATCTTGTGCTTGTGTCTATGGAAAATATTTTCAATGTTTTGGCCCAAAGAACTCAGTCCAATTTCTAATCATAGATATGCAATGCTTAGTATTATTTTATTTTAATGGATTTACTATTAAAAAATTTTCCATGGGAGTCTTGTTTGCTGCTTCTTTTCTAGATTTAACACCTCTTCTCATTGGCATGGTTCAATAGTCTTGTAGTTCTTCGATATTGTATTTTCTCAGGTAATTTGTTCTAAAATGGAGAATTTAACAATTATATGGAAATGCACTGTGTCGATCCATCAGGCTTTTATGGAAACAAAAAAATGAATTTCAGACAGTTTCAAACCAATGTTCAATTCTATTCATAATGCAGATAGAAAATAGCAATACCAAATCACAATGTTACAACAAGATCGTCATTCTTGTTTCTAGACATGAAATTATTAAGCTTTAATGCTAACGACCCATAATGCAAGAAGTTTAATACTTAAGTTAATATGTTACAGTCATGGAAGAATGTATCTAATCTTCAAGACATCATTTGCTAATAATTACTAGAAAATCATGGTTTTCCAACAATGGGGCTTGTTTGAAACCAATTCCCGCTTACAAAAATTGCCCTCCGCCTTTTTATTTTCCCACTCTTTTATCCCCTGAAGTTTTTGTTTCTGGTTACTTAGTCTTTTTTTCCGAAAATGTCTTACTGCGTGGGTTGGCGAATTCACGTGTTTAGACCGAGTGCTTCCACTTTGTCTAAATTGCAATTTCAATTGTTCTATGACCTGCAAACAACACTTTGGCTTCTGTGATATAAAAATTTACTTCTGGACTCCCACATCATCCCCTCTTTCGTGTTACACATTTTTCACTCAAATGTTTTGATATATACAATTTGACAGTCGGGGCCTTACATCTCTTCGGGAACCCGTCACCCTATTTTGAAGCCCGTCCGACCGCTTTCCATACTTGATCATTTCTTGACATCTCTTTCATGGATCGTTGAGTTCTCGAGTTCAAGAAATTTCAAATTTCTAGTTGTTGTTTCCTGTGCCCTCTACCTTCAGATTTCTTTCGAAGTATATGCAATATGTATAAAACTTCTCCAGCAACATACATAAAAGATCTTGCTAGGAAATGGAATATCTATTGCAGATTTGAATATATTGGACCTTCTTTTCCCTCTTCTATACTTGACCAAATCCGTGTTTCTTTTTTCCCTCTACTCTCTTTCTTGTTACTTAGTCATTTTTTTGAAAATGCCTCAATGCGTGTGTTGGCCGAATCATGGGTTCACATTTGTGCTCGTGTTTTTATATCATGACTCAAACCAATCACTAGCCATTCGATGCCTAGGCACTTCTCAGATCGTGGATTCCCGAGCACACTGCCTCTATATTTCACTTCCATTTTTTCGTGGCCTGCAAACAACACCCAGACCTCCACGATATACAAATTTACTGCCACACTCCCACATCATTCCATGTTTCGTGATACACAGTTTTCACACAAAATTTCTAAGGCCTACAATTGTGGATTCTTGGATAGGCAGAGTGCATTTCCAGTGTTCCTTGACCTGCAAATAGCCCCCCAGCTTCTGCAATATAAAAATTGCCTTTCGGATTCTTGCATCAGCCCCTCTTCCATCTTACACAGTATGCACTCAAAAGTTATGATCAATAAAATTTGACTGTCGGGCCTCATGTCTCCTCAAGAACCCTTTTCAACCTATTTTGAATCCTATCCATCCGCTTTCCATTTCCATTTCTTGCAATCTCTTCCGTGGATCATCGGGCTGGTGGGTTCAGACAATTTCCAATTCCTAGTCGTTGTTTTATGTGCCCACCACCTTCACACTTCTTTCCAAGTATATGCAATAAGTATATAACTTTTCCAGAAACATGCAGAAAAGATCGATCTCTAACTTCTATACTTGAAAAAATATCCATTTCTCTTTTCCCTGTACTTTATCTTTCTCATCACTTAGTCGTTTTTCTGAAAATGTCTAGTTGCATGGGTTGGCAGACTTGCGGGTTCACATTTTCACTCGTGCTTTTATATCGCGACTTTGATTGACCACTTCCCCATTCCATATGTAGTCACTTCTCCGACTGCGGATTCCCGAGTAGGCAGGTTGTATATTGCACTTCTATTGTTCCGTGACCTGCAAACAATACCCTGACTTCTGTGATATAAAAATTTAAAACCGGACTCACATCATACCGTCTTCCGTATTAAATTCTACCTATCATGCCCTCTTACGTGGTACACATTTTGCATTGAAAACTTCCGAGACATACAATTTGACCGTTGGGTTCGAACGTCTCCTGTGGAACTATTGCCACCCCATTTTGAAACCTGTCTGCCTGCTTTCCATACTTGGCCATTTCTTCAAATTTCTTTCGTGGATCATCGGGTTGGCAAGTTCAAGAAATATCCAATTCCTAATAGTTGTTTCATGTGCCCGCAACCTTTGCAATTACCAATTGGCAATTATATATACGTTGTTATTTCTAAGTATGCAATTAGAAAACAATAATGTTAAACCAAGATTTGAGGAGATCTCCCATTAATATGCATAAAACCAAAATTTCAGGATGGTTGTATTATCCCTTCTGAGTGTTTATTTCAAATATCATGGAATGTCATTTGCGAATCGTTGGGTTGGTCAGTTCATGAAATTTTCAATCCTCGATTCTGAAAACGAGTCCGACCGACAGTTTCCCTATTCCATACTTAGCCACTTTCCCAGAATTCCACAAATATACAAACCAGCCGCTAAACTTCCCCATCATACTCTCTTCTGTTTTACACGTATTGCAGTAAAAAATTTCGATACATAAAATTTGACCGTCGGACACTCACCTCTCCTGAGTATCCCCGTAACCCTATTTTGAATGTCGTCTGACTGCTTTTCAGACCTTTCCATTCGTTCCTTTCTCTTCCCCGTCTCTGTGACCTTCACACTTGTCTATAATAAAAAATGTATATATATATATATATATATATATATATATATATATATCTTGTTTCTAAATATGCAATT
>JZKD02S1222382.1:0-12434 GCA_000966675.3 Picea glauca | reverse complement strand
GGCACAAAAACCACAACAGAAAAATCGCGACAACAGAACACTACAAGAAGAAAAAGGTATGGTTTTTATATCTGTAGTGTTGAACTTATGAATCTAGTTGAGGGTTTTCCTTGTAAATCTGTTGGATTCCCTCTTGGAAATTTTGGGCTTATTGTAGAATGGCTTTGAGGTATATATATTGAAGTGTATTGTCAGTGCACTTGGTTTGATTTATTGACATATCTTGTGGTGCATTGTGAGAGACACTTATTACTGGTATTGGTATATGATTGGCTTATGAATGATACATCCTTGATGCTACATAAAAGTGAGGTTATGGCACATGGTTTTATGTAAGGGTTTATGGTATTTGGTTATGGATAGAATGATTTATTGATAGAGAACTTGTGATGGTTAAATTTGTATATGTATTTGGTATATATTTGAGGTACATGTTCAATACATGGTTGAGACAAGTATTTGATGAGTTGGAACATACATGAGGTGTATAGTTGATGATGCTGGTACATGTTGATGAGTCATAGTTTATGTGTATTTGATTCATGATTGGTACATATTTGGTGGATGGCTGATCCACTTGTTTATGGTACAGGTTCATTACAAGTTATTTGGATAGGTTATTGTGATAGGTTATTTGTACAGGCTTGGTGCATGCTTGATGCATTTTTTTATGGTACAGGTTGATGTATTGTACATGTTGGCATAGGTTATTGGTACAGGTTGTTACAGGTTGATTACATGTTGATTGGTACATGTTTACAACAGTATATCTCATAGTGATAGTGTGACAATGGTTCCATCATTCTACTTCTATGTCAGTGTGGTTGGACGGGGCAAGGATAGGTGGTTGTAGCCACCTTCCAATTGTAGCCAAAGAACATAGGGGGTTGTATCCTCCTTATTGTTGTAGCCAGTTAACTGGGTATTTGGAGCTTCCCTCAAGTTGTAACCTTAGAAACTAGGGGGTTGTGGCCTCCTTCTGGTTGTAGATAGAGAATTGGGGAGTTGGAGCTTCCTTCAAGTTGTAACCTGAGAAACTAGGCGGTTTGAACCTCCTTCCAGTTGCAACTGGAAAAAAAAGGAAGTTGTTGCTTCCAATGAATGTAATTCTTAAATACATATAAGAAAACACATTATGTGGTTTTCTCTTGCTTTGGGTTTCCACGTAAAACATTGGTGTACTGTGTATGTGTGTGATTGTTCATTTTTTCATTGTTTATTTACTCTGCAACTATGGTATGATAATGCTACATTACTATAACACTTTCATTTTATGGTGAAAAATCATTAAGTTGCTCTATTACTAATTCACCCCCCTCTCATTAATCCAACAATTGGTATAAGAATAGGTTCCTTCAGGAAACAATTTAACCACTAGAAGGAGATCATGGATTATTCTGAGAATGGAGTACCAATGCTTAATGGTTAGAATGGTTTAAAGTATGATATGTGGAGCAGAAGGACGAAAGGATTTTTACAGGAACATGGACACTATATTTGGATATCAATTGTTACAAGATATGATAGTTCAAAAAGGGAAAAGACTGCAGACAAGAAGGAATTGAAGAAGAATAGAAAAATAGAAATGGATTTCATCTACGAAGGATTACCTAATCCAGTAAGAGAAAAGGTTGATAAATGTTCATCATCCAAAGAACTTTGGGATAAGTTACATGAAATATATTCTTCACCCATCACAGATTCAAAAAATTCCAAGGAAGATGCAAATATAGATGAAGAAGAATTATCTCCACCACATCAAACCAATTCAGAAGATGAAGAGTACATAATCACCAAAGGTATGTTGTTTTTCTTTAAATGTTAAAAAAGTGGACATATTGAAATAGAATTCCATGAAGGAAATGTGACAGAAAAAACTAATTGAAAAGGAAGACAATTATGAACAAGAATTGATTAGTTCTTTAGATGAACTAAGAGAATAAAACAAGTCACTCAAGAAATAATTGATGAAAAAAAAGGAAAGAGTTCACAATCTTTAAGAATCCCAGCATGTCATCAAGAACTTAATAACTGAGCTAGAAGAAGTCAGAAAGATCAAAGAAAATATTGAATATCAAAAGAAGTATTTGGAAGCCAACATAGAAGCACAGAAGGAAGAAGCATAAATGAGAGAGAAGATATTGAAAGATCATATCAAGAAAATAAATAACGAACTAAACCAGATTGAGGCAGAGTTCAGTCAAGAAGAGAAAGGACTTGAATAAGAAATAATCACATTAAAAAATCAGCTTGAAGAAGCAAAAATAACATAAGAAGTCATGAAGTCTCAGATAATGAAGAAAGAAGAATAGGTTGAGAATCTTGAAGAATAAGTTGTCACATTGAGAAGTAAAATCATTAAGCTCAACAAGAATGTTGAAGAGACAAAAACATTCACATCAGTTATAGAGAATGAAGAGAAGCACTCTAGGTTGCTAGAAAAGAATAATAAAGAAAATAGAAAGACTTATGTAGAAGTACTCAAAGGAAGGAATCATAGTCAACCAGAATCTAAGAAAACTATTGAAGACACATCTTCAAGAAGACCATCCGTGTTCAAACTACAATGAAGCTTCAATCATGATCATGATCTGTCAAGGAAAACATTCAGAAGGACTATGCCACAAAGAAAATCATTCACTCATAGGTATGCAAATTTATTTTATGGTAATTGTTTTTATTGTACTAATTTTGAACATAAGGCTGTATATTGCAAGGATTATAAAATAAATATTCAGGTAATAAATGTCTATGTGGCCCCACGTAACATTGAGTGTTACAAATGTCATAACTATGGACACATAGTTAGTGATTGTAGAAGAATGATCGATACTTCCATTAAAGAGAACATTGATATCAGATGAAAAAAAGTATGGATAAGAAAATACAAAGAACTTGTGAACAAATACCAGGTCCTAGAGATCGCAAGATTGACAATAAAATGGGATGAAAAAGAAAGATAGATATAGAAAGGTTTGGAAAACAACTGAAATAAAAGAAGGACATGTAAATAAGGAACAGGTTCAAGAGACTATACTTTTAAGCATTGTAGTGAAATATGAATCCATAGACACAAATAAAGAAGTCAGAGCTCAGAGAGGATGAATCTACCAATGAAGATGATGATGAATACACAACAGAGAAGGAATTCTTCTAATCCATTTGACTTAGAGTCTCTCAGGTAACATGAATATTAGATAGGGGGATTCCATGTGATAGCTATGATAGACCAAAGAACCATCCTTCAAGAATCTTGTAGAGTTTGAATAGATAGATCCAGAGCAGTCAGTTATCATAAGTACAATCAATTGTGGTAGTGAATACTTCATAATAATATAGTGATAAATGGGTCGAAATTATGGATAGTTTTGCAATAGAGTCTTGGAAATTATGGACATATATGGACTCATAAGAACACTTAGAAGGTTTGGAAACATATATGACAGTGGACGAGAGCATGGATTCATAGATTGGTTCAGAGAGTGTTTCAGAGAAAAATGAACATTATCGTAATGGATGATAATTACATAGGAAGTGCCTCGAACAATGCTAATGGATTCAAAATTGATAGATATTGTTTGGACACATGTAGTGCATACAACAATTCACATTCAAAATAGATTAATGTTCATAAACAACAATGAAAAAAATATGTAGCAGCTATGGAAAGGAAGACCAACAAATGTGAATCACTTCAGAGTATTTGGAAGCAGATTCTACATCAAAAGAGAAGATGATAGAATGGGAAAGTTTGAGTCTTGTGTGGACAAAGGAGTACTTGTTGGATACTCTAGTACAAGGAAAGCATACAAGAGTTACAATCTGAGGTTGAACAATGTTGTGTAAAGCATCAATGTAACAATTGATGAAATAGGTGGACAAGAATAAAAGGAAGAAGAAAATGAATCAATGGAACAACTTTACAAAGAAGAAGTAGAAGATGAAGAATAAGTCTACATCAAACAACCAGAAGGATTTTAGTTGTCAGAGAACACAAATTACGTGTGCAAATTGAAGAAGGCCATGTATGGTCGAAAAAAATCTTCTAGAGCATGGTACTCTAGACTGGATAAATATCTATAGCAAGAACGGTTTAGAAAAGGACGTGTAGACAACAACCTCTACATCAAGGTAGCTCAAGATAATATTTTATTAATTGAATTTTATGTTTATGATATTATTTTTGGAAGCAATGATGAAAGGTTAAGCCATAAATTTGCAAAGGATATGTAGAAAGAATTTGAAATTTCATTACTCATAGAACTATCCTTCTTTCTCAGCCTTCAGATATGTCAAAGAAACCAAGGAATTTTTTTTTTTCAAACTAAGTATATTAGAGAAAGGCTAAACAGGATCAGAATGGAAGATTTAAAACCAATTACCACTCCTATGCAAATGAGTTTCAAGCTGAGAAAAGATGATGATTCAAAGTCTATATACCAGAGGAAATATAGGTCAATGATTGGTAGTTTATTATATGTGACAACATCCATACCAGATGTAATGCAGGCACTTGGATAGGTGGCACGATTTCGAGCAACACCAAAGGAATCACATGTATTATCAGTGAAGAATATTTTCAGATATCAAAAAGGAACATAAAAGTTTGGATTATGGTATCCAAAAGGAAATGATCTATCACTTATTGCCTACATAGATGAAAATTGGGAAGGTTACATTGATGACCGAAGAAGCACCAGTGGAACAACGTTCTACTTGGGTGAGTGTTTAATATATTGGATAAACAAGAAACAATCTTCTATATCTCTATCTACAACTGAAGAAAACTATATTGCAACAACATAATGTTGTACTCATATTCTATGGATGAAACAAAATTTGACATATATACATGTTGAGTATGATGAGCCCATTCCAATATATTGTTATAATACAAGCACCATCAATATCTCAAATAACCTAGTGATTCACTCCAAGATGAAGCACATTCCAATAAATTATCACTTTCTACAGGCAGAAGTTGCAGAGAAGAACATCAGAGTTGAATATGTGGGCACAAAAGAACAAGTGAAATCCATATTTACAAAACCACTTCCAAGGGAATCCTTTGAGTATCTTCGCCAAGGACTCAGATTAATTTCTACTCCAAAATGAATGCTTTTTAATTCTTATCTTATATGTCTTATATTTACACGAGGAAGCACCATAGAGAGGACAGTTCAAGTCAAGAAATTAGTTTTAGGAAGAGTTTAGTCAGGGGGAGTATCCCTAAGGACAACTCAGTTAGGGGGAGCAACCCCAGATGGAAAGATACCTTTTCCATTGATGACAAAGGGGGAGAGATTTATCAGATACAGGGAACATAGGTATGGTTCTAGGGGGGGCGATGGTCACAGAGGGAACATGAGTGATATGAATTCAACATCGCATGGCATGACTTCACTATTGCATCAAAGTGTTTCCATCAATGCCAAAGGGGGATATTGTTGATTATTTGGGTTGGTTGTCATTGATGTCAACCGTTGAAGAAATTATGGTAGAGAATTCCAGTAACAAAACGTTTTGGGTAATGGAACCAAGTTTGTTTGATGTATAATGGTATTATTTTTAATATATTTGAAGGTAATAATATTATAGATGGATAGTACATGTTATTCCATTTTCGATGGTATGTGGAACGTCACATAACTCTTCACGGTTAGAGAGTTATAGCCATGTGAAGATGAAGAACCCTCATGAGTCATCTACAAGCCCTAAAAGGTCAAATTAGTTAAAGTGTTTGCAAAGAANGGCACAAAAACCACAACAGAAAAATCGCGACAACAGAACACTACAAGAAGAAAAAGGTATGGTTTTTATATCTGTAGTGTTGAACTTATGAATCTAGTTGAGGGTTTTCCTTGTAAATCTGTTGGATTCCCTCTTGGAAATTTTGGGCTTATTGTAGAATGGCTTTGAGGTATATATATTGAAGTGTATTGTCAGTGCACTTGGTTTGATTTATTGACATATCTTGTGGTGCATTGTGAGAGACACTTATTACTGGTATTGGTATATGATTGGCTTATGAATGATACATCCTTGATGCTACATAAAAGTGAGGTTATGGCACATGGTTTTATGTAAGGGTTTATGGTATTTGGTTATGGATAGAATGATTTATTGATAGAGAACTTGTGATGGTTAAATTTGTATATGTATTTGGTATATATTTGAGGTACATGTTCAATACATGGTTGAGACAAGTATTTGATGAGTTGGAACATACATGAGGTGTATAGTTGATGATGCTGGTACATGTTGATGAGTCATAGTTTATGTGTATTTGATTCATGATTGGTACATATTTGGTGGATGGCTGATCCACTTGTTTATGGTACAGGTTCATTACAAGTTATTTGGATAGGTTATTGTGATAGGTTATTTGTACAGGCTTGGTGCATGCTTGATGCATTTTTTTATGGTACAGGTTGATGTATTGTACATGTTGGCATAGGTTATTGGTACAGGTTGTTACAGGTTGATTACATGTTGATTGGTACATGTTTACAACAGTATATCTCATAGTGATAGTGTGACAATGGTTCCATCATTCTACTTCTATGTCAGTGTGGTTGGACGGGGCAAGGATAGGTGGTTGTAGCCACCTTCCAATTGTAGCCAAAGAACATAGGGGGTTGTATCCTCCTTATTGTTGTAGCCAGTTAACTGGGTATTTGGAGCTTCCCTCAAGTTGTAACCTTAGAAACTAGGGGGTTGTGGCCTCCTTCTGGTTGTAGATAGAGAATTGGGGAGTTGGAGCTTCCTTCAAGTTGTAACCTGAGAAACTAGGCGGTTTGAACCTCCTTCCAGTTGCAACTGGAAAAAAAAGGAAGTTGTTGCTTCCAATGAATGTAATTCTTAAATACATATAAGAAAACACATTATGTGGTTTTCTCTTGCTTTGGGTTTCCACGTAAAACATTGGTGTACTGTGTATGTGTGTGATTGTTCATTTTTTCATTGTTTATTTACTCTGCAACTATGGTATGATAATGCTACATTACTATAACACTTTCATTTTATGGTGAAAAATCATTAAGTTGCTCTATTACTAATTCACCCCCCTCTCATTAATCCAACAATTGGTATAAGAATAGGTTCCTTCAGGAAACAATTTAACCACTAGAAGGAGATCATGGATTATTCTGAGAATGGAGTACCAATGCTTAATGGTTAGAATGGTTTAAAGTATGATATGTGGAGCAGAAGGACGAAAGGATTTTTACAGGAACATGGACACTATATTTGGATATCAATTGTTACAAGATATGATAGTTCAAAAAGGGAAAAGACTGCAGACAAGAAGGAATTGAAGAAGAATAGAAAAATAGAAATGGATTTCATCTACGAAGGATTACCTAATCCAGTAAGAGAAAAGGTTGATAAATGTTCATCATCCAAAGAACTTTGGGATAAGTTACATGAAATATATTCTTCACCCATCACAGATTCAAAAAATTCCAAGGAAGATGCAAATATAGATGAAGAAGAATTATCTCCACCACATCAAACCAATTCAGAAGATGAAGAGTACATAATCACCAAAGGTATGTTGTTTTTCTTTAAATGTTAAAAAAGTGGACATATTGAAATAGAATTCCATGAAGGAAATGTGACAGAAAAAACTAATTGAAAAGGAAGACAATTATGAACAAGAATTGATTAGTTCTTTAGATGAACTAAGAGAATAAAACAAGTCACTCAAGAAATAATTGATGAAAAAAAAGGAAAGAGTTCACAATCTTTAAGAATCCCAGCATGTCATCAAGAACTTAATAACTGAGCTAGAAGAAGTCAGAAAGATCAAAGAAAATATTGAATATCAAAAGAAGTATTTGGAAGCCAACATAGAAGCACAGAAGGAAGAAGCATAAATGAGAGAGAAGATATTGAAAGATCATATCAAGAAAATAAATAACGAACTAAACCAGATTGAGGCAGAGTTCAGTCAAGAAGAGAAAGGACTTGAATAAGAAATAATCACATTAAAAAATCAGCTTGAAGAAGCAAAAATAACATAAGAAGTCATGAAGTCTCAGATAATGAAGAAAGAAGAATAGGTTGAGAATCTTGAAGAATAAGTTGTCACATTGAGAAGTAAAATCATTAAGCTCAACAAGAATGTTGAAGAGACAAAAACATTCACATCAGTTATAGAGAATGAAGAGAAGCACTCTAGGTTGCTAGAAAAGAATAATAAAGAAAATAGAAAGACTTATGTAGAAGTACTCAAAGGAAGGAATCATAGTCAACCAGAATCTAAGAAAACTATTGAAGACACATCTTCAAGAAGACCATCCGTGTTCAAACTACAATGAAGCTTCAATCATGATCATGATCTGTCAAGGAAAACATTCAGAAGGACTATGCCACAAAGAAAATCATTCACTCATAGGTATGCAAATTTATTTTATGGTAATTGTTTTTATTGTACTAATTTTGAACATAAGGCTGTATATTGCAAGGATTATAAAATAAATATTCAGGTAATAAATGTCTATGTGGCCCCACGTAACATTGAGTGTTACAAATGTCATAACTATGGACACATAGTTAGTGATTGTAGAAGAATGATCGATACTTCCATTAAAGAGAACATTGATATCAGATGAAAAAAAGTATGGATAAGAAAATACAAAGAACTTGTGAACAAATACCAGGTCCTAGAGATCGCAAGATTGACAATAAAATGGGATGAAAAAGAAAGATAGATATAGAAAGGTTTGGAAAACAACTGAAATAAAAGAAGGACATGTAAATAAGGAACAGGTTCAAGAGACTATACTTTTAAGCATTGTAGTGAAATATGAATCCATAGACACAAATAAAGAAGTCAGAGCTCAGAGAGGATGAATCTACCAATGAAGATGATGATGAATACACAACAGAGAAGGAATTCTTCTAATCCATTTGACTTAGAGTCTCTCAGGTAACATGAATATTAGATAGGGGGATTCCATGTGATAGCTATGATAGACCAAAGAACCATCCTTCAAGAATCTTGTAGAGTTTGAATAGATAGATCCAGAGCAGTCAGTTATCATAAGTACAATCAATTGTGGTAGTGAATACTTCATAATAATATAGTGATAAATGGGTCGAAATTATGGATAGTTTTGCAATAGAGTCTTGGAAATTATGGACATATATGGACTCATAAGAACACTTAGAAGGTTTGGAAACATATATGACAGTGGACGAGAGCATGGATTCATAGATTGGTTCAGAGAGTGTTTCAGAGAAAAATGAACATTATCGTAATGGATGATAATTACATAGGAAGTGCCTCGAACAATGCTAATGGATTCAAAATTGATAGATATTGTTTGGACACATGTAGTGCATACAACAATTCACATTCAAAATAGATTAATGTTCATAAACAACAATGAAAAAAATATGTAGCAGCTATGGAAAGGAAGACCAACAAATGTGAATCACTTCAGAGTATTTGGAAGCAGATTCTACATCAAAAGAGAAGATGATAGAATGGGAAAGTTTGAGTCTTGTGTGGACAAAGGAGTACTTGTTGGATACTCTAGTACAAGGAAAGCATACAAGAGTTACAATCTGAGGTTGAACAATGTTGTGTAAAGCATCAATGTAACAATTGATGAAATAGGTGGACAAGAATAAAAGGAAGAAGAAAATGAATCAATGGAACAACTTTACAAAGAAGAAGTAGAAGATGAAGAATAAGTCTACATCAAACAACCAGAAGGATTTTAGTTGTCAGAGAACACAAATTACGTGTGCAAATTGAAGAAGGCCATGTATGGTCGAAAAAAATCTTCTAGAGCATGGTACTCTAGACTGGATAAATATCTATAGCAAGAACGGTTTAGAAAAGGACGTGTAGACAACAACCTCTACATCAAGGTAGCTCAAGATAATATTTTATTAATTGAATTTTATGTTTATGATATTATTTTTGGAAGCAATGATGAAAGGTTAAGCCATAAATTTGCAAAGGATATGTAGAAAGAATTTGAAATTTCATTACTCATAGAACTATCCTTCTTTCTCAGCCTTCAGATATGTCAAAGAAACCAAGGAATTTTTTTTTTTCAAACTAAGTATATTAGAGAAAGGCTAAACAGGATCAGAATGGAAGATTTAAAACCAATTACCACTCCTATGCAAATGAGTTTCAAGCTGAGAAAAGATGATGATTCAAAGTCTATATACCAGAGGAAATATAGGTCAATGATTGGTAGTTTATTATATGTGACAACATCCATACCAGATGTAATGCAGGCACTTGGATAGGTGGCACGATTTCGAGCAACACCAAAGGAATCACATGTATTATCAGTGAAGAATATTTTCAGATATCAAAAAGGAACATAAAAGTTTGGATTATGGTATCCAAAAGGAAATGATCTATCACTTATTGCCTACATAGATGAAAATTGGGAAGGTTACATTGATGACCGAAGAAGCACCAGTGGAACAACGTTCTACTTGGGTGAGTGTTTAATATATTGGATAAACAAGAAACAATCTTCTATATCTCTATCTACAACTGAAGAAAACTATATTGCAACAACATAATGTTGTACTCATATTCTATGGATGAAACAAAATTTGACATATATACATGTTGAGTATGATGAGCCCATTCCAATATATTGTTATAATACAAGCACCATCAATATCTCAAATAACGCAGTGATTCTCTCCAAGATGAAGCACATTCCAATAAAGTATCACTTTCTATAGGCAGAATTTGCAGAGAAGAACATCAAAGTTGAATATGTGGGCACAAAAGAACAAGTGAAATCCATATTTACAAAACCACTTCCAAGGGAATCCTTTGAGTATCTTCGCCAGAGACTCAGATTAATTTCTACTCCAAAATGAATGCTTTTGAATTCTTATCTTATATGTCTTATATTTACACGAGGAAGCACCATAAAGAGGACAGTTCAAGTCAAGAAATTAGTTTTAGGAAGAGTTTAGTCAGGGGGAGTATCCCTAAGGACAACTCAGTTAGGGGGAGAAACCCCAGATGAAAAGATACCTTTTCCATTGATGACAAAGGGGGAGAGATTTATCAGATACAAGGCACATAGGCATGGTTCTAGGGGGGGCGATGGTCACAGAGGGAACATGAGTGATATGAATTCAACATTTCATGGAATGACTTCACTATTGCATCAAAGTGTTTCCATCAATGCCAAAGGGGGATATTGTTGATTATTTGGGTTGGTTGTCATTGATGTCAACCGTTGAAGAAATTACGGTAGAGAATTTCAGTAACAAAACGTTTTGGGTAATGGACCCAAGTTTGTTTGATGTATAATGGTATTATTTTTAATATATTTGAAGGTAATAATATTATAGATGGATAGTACATGTTATTCCATTTTCGATGGTATGTGGAACGTCACATAAATCTTCACGGTTAGAGAGTTATAGCCATGTGAAGATGAAGAACCCTCATGAGTCATCTACAAGCCCCAAAAGGTCAAATTAGTTAAAGTGTTTGCAAAGAAGAAATTATTTAAAAAATATTTTTAATGGATAAATTACTAAGTGGACAAGTGGTTAAAAGTGGGTTAGCCCTAAAATAAGGAAAGTGGTTTAAGATGGTTAGAAGGTAAATAATAAAGTGAAGTGATGAGTGTACTATAAGTCAAAGTGGAGACAAAATAAATTATTTAAATAATAAAGTTAATGGAGAAATTACTAAGTGGACAAGTGGTTAGAAGTGGGTTAGCCCTAAAATAAGGAAAGTGGGTGAAGATGGTTAGAAGGTAACCCCTTGAAGAAGCTACATGAAAGTATAAATAAGAGGCAAAGGTCTCTCATTTAATCACCTATTGAATATCATTGAATATCTATTTTGTGAAAGGTTATTTGGGAAGGTATTATTGATAGAGAAAAGTGAGACAAAAAAAGTGTGGCAAAAAAAGTGCGGTCGAAAAAGTGCAACAGAAAAATTGTGGCAGAAAAAGTGTGGCAAGAAAAGTGTGGCAGAAAAAGTGCGATAGAAAAACCGTGGAAAGAAAACTGCGAAAGAAAAAGTGTAGCAGAAAAAGTGTGACAAGAAAGTCACGACAAGAAAAGTGCAGTAGGAAAATCACAGCATGAAAAGTGTGGCAGAAAAACCACGGCAAAAAAATTGTCACAGGAAAATTACGGCAGAAAAACCACAGAAGAAAAAGCATTACAGAAAAACCGCGGTAGAAAAATTGCGGTGACAGAATGCTACAAGAAGAAAAAGGTATGGTTTTCATATTTGTAGTGTTGAACTTATGAATCTAGTTGAGGGTTTTCCTTGTAAATCTGTTGGATGCCCTCTTGGAATTTTAGGTCTTGTTGTAGAATGGTTTTGAGGCAGACCTATTGAAGTATATTTTCAGTGCACTTAGTTTGATTTATTAGCATATATTGTGGTGCATTGTGAGAGACACTTGTTAGTGGTA
>JZKD02S1222360.1:0-12434 GCA_000966675.3 Picea glauca | reverse complement strand
TTTTGCCCTAAAAAAACAAATTTTTTCTTCATTGGTATTGTTGTGTGTAACATTTCCAACAAGCTATGCTTGCTAGTTTTTTCAGGTTCAGATCTGGTTGAGAGGGGTTTTGGCTACCCAAAGGCATCAACACAACACTCAAATACCCCCAAAGTGATTGGTAGCTATTTATCAACCTCCTTCTTCAATTTCTATGTGTTTTTCAACATTTCTTCTCCTTTTTGCTTGCTTGTAGTGGCTCATAGTTGTGGGAGAAGAAGTGGTACGACCTCCTCCCACATGTGAGCCTTGGGGTAGTTAGGGTTTATTTTAGATCTTGGTCCTTCCTTTCCTTTTTCTTTTTTCTTGCCAGGACGTGAGAGTTTGTGAGATAAAGGGTATCTCCCAAACCCTAGAACACGAGGATTAGGGTTTTGCTTGTTGCTTATTCCCTTTGATTGTTTCTTGCTTCTATCTCTTGCTTGCTTGTCTCTCTTTTCCTCAATAATTTCTAATTAAGCAAGCTTAAGTTAATTTCCTACCTATTTGGGAGAGGAATACCCCAAAAGGTGAGGTTAGGGTTTTTATTTGTGGTTAAAGATCTAATTGATCAATGTTCTAAATATTCTAGATCTAGATTTAACACTTAATAAGTCTCTAGCTTAAGCCTATTGGGCCTCATAATCAACTTAACTAGATCTCATGCATTCTTAGTTTACTACAAGTGTTTATTTTTATGTTCCATGCTTAGATCTATAATCTTTGATGTTTAAATGCTTCAATAAGTAGATGGTGTTCTTATTCATTGCATAGATCTCTTAATTCCATGTTCTTGAAGTAACTTGTTTCTAAGTTGATAAGTAGGCAACATCTAAATCTTTTTCTTTTTCACACTTAATTCTCTTAAAGATGATATAAGTGTGATTGCTTCTCATCTATTGGTTGGCAAATTGTTCTTGCCCTTGTTATTTTCTTTTCAAGCTATCTAATTGTGCAATCAAGTGACATATGCATGTGTTAATGCTCTTAATCTCATAACTAAATCAACACATTTTAAAGGCTGAAGTGAGTTTCGGCCAAGTCACTAANTTATTTGGCAATAGGGGGAGGAGGCTTTAGTGAAAGATTAATAAAACTTAACAATTTTAAGAAAGCTTAACAACTCAACCTTGGGCTTAATCTAATAAATACCTTGAGGGTTTAATAATTAAGAGTGATTCATCTTCATAACACTTATGCTTAAGTCTTTAAATATTTTTTGTTGATGCGATGATATGTTGACGATAGTATTGTAAATGTGATGTGAAGTTTTAATCCCTTTATATCCTGCACAAACACAAATAAATAAAGTGGTTATCTTGTTGTTGTATTTTAACATTCTTTGAATTGCAAATCTTGTGTCTAATATTCATTTAATCAAGTTATTCTTTTGTAAGTAATATTGTAATCTATTTGTAACGAACAACCCCTTAACTTAGTTGACCCCAAGCCCAATCTTTAGGCACTAGTCTTAGTTTCCCTAGGAAAAGGTTTTCTTTACATGCTAACCTTTGCACCTTGCATTGTTGCCTTATCGTCCTAGATTAGATCCCCTCTAACCTTAAGAAATTAAAATCAACTCCTAGAACCTAACTCTAAAACTTATCTAGTAACTAGGGACAACCCCTGTTGGCTTCCCTAGGAGTGATCCTGGACGGAAGAGGTTCAAGTCAAAGTGACAGCGTGGGCTTTGAACCTAGGCATTGTGCTTCCAAGGACACACTAAGTGAGCTAGACTTAGCTCACGTTTTCAAGTGTGTATAAGGACAACATTTTTGGAGTCGTTGTCGGGGATAAGTCATTTATCCTTGGTCAAAACAACTTAATTTTTTAAGAACTAATAATTCTTTGAGCTTGCATTTTTTTATCTTTGTGTGATTCCTTTCCAAGTGGCAACTCCATTGAAATTTTTTGTCAAGTATACTACAAGGAGAAATCCTTGTGGGCTACTTGAAAATATTGGATAAGAAACACTCATTAATGTCTAATGCTTGTTCTAAACTTAACAAATTAATTTTTGTTTTCCTTCTTGTTTTTGCTTTGTTTGATGCCCTTGTCTGTTTGATAAACTTGGTCATCTGGCGACTCCACTTTAAAAACAATTTGACAAAGTATTTTTCAAGAAGGAAATCACAACTTGTTCTCTCCATCCTTGAATTTGGAAAGGTTTTCAGATGAGGTTAGCATGTTTCCCTTCTTGTTGGATCCTTAGTAATCTTGGGTCCTAGTCCTTTTCTCTAGACCCTGGTTTAAATGATCTAGTTAGAAATGGGTGGTTTTTGTGATCCTCTTGATTTAATAGGAATTGTTGGTTACCCTCATGATATATCTGAAGATGTTATTGATAACATCCCTGACTTCCACGATCATGATGATGGTAGCACTCACGTCAGGGCTTTCACACAATTTATTGAGAAATGGTGNTTATTTGGCAATAGGGGGAGGAGGCTTTAGTGAAAGATTAATAAAACTTAACAATTTTAAGAAAGCTTAACAACTCAACCTTGGGCTTAATCTAATAAATACCTTGAGGGTTTAATAATTAAGAGTGATTCATCTTCATAACACTTATGCTTAAGTCTTTAAATATTTTTTGTTGATGCGATGATATGTTGACGATAGTATTGTAAATGTGATGTGAAGTTTTAATCCCTTTATATCCTGCACAAACACAAATAAATAAAGTGGTTATCTTGTTGTTGTATTTTAACATTCTTTGAATTGCAAATCTTGTGTCTAATATTCATTTAATCAAGTTATTCTTTTGTAAGTAATATTGTAATCTATTTGTAACGAACAACCCCTTAACTTAGTTGACCCCAAGCCCAATCTTTAGGCACTAGTCTTAGTTTCCCTAGGAAAAGGTTTTCTTTACATGCTAACCTTTGCACCTTGCATTGTTGCCTTATCATCCTAGATTAGATCCCCTCTAACCTTAAGAAATTAAAATCAACTCCTAGAACCTAACTCTAAAACTTATCTAGTAACTAGGGACAACCCCCGTTGGCTTCCCTAGGAGTGATCCTGGACGGAAGAGGTTCAAGTCAAAGTGACAGCATGGGCTTTGAACCTAGGCATTGTGCTTCCAAGGACACACTAAGTGAGCTAGACTTAGCTCACGTTTTCAAGTGTGTATAAGGACAACATTTTTGGCGTCGTTGTCGGGGATAATTCATTTATCCTTGGTCAAAACAACTTAATTGTTTAAGAACTAATAATTCTTTGAGCTTGCATTTTTTTATCTTTGTGTGATTCCTTTCCAAGTGGCGACTCCATTGAAATTTTTTGTCAAGTATACTACAAGGAGAAATCCTTGTGGGCTACTTGAAAATCTTGGATAAGAAACACTCATTAATGTCTAATGCTTGTTCTAAACTTAACAAATTAATTTTTGTTTTCCTTCTTGTTTTTGCTTTGTTTGATGCCCTTGTCTGTTTGATAAACTTGGTCATCTGGCGACTCCACTTTAAAAACAATTTGACAAAGTATTTTTCAAGAAGGAAATCACAACTTGTTCTCTCCATCCTTGAATTTGGAAAGGTTTTCAGATGAGGTTAGCATGTTTCCCTTCTTGTTGGATCCTTAGTAATCTTGGGTCCTAGTCCTTTTCTCTAGACCCTGGTTTAAATGATCTAGTTAGAAATGGGTGGTTTTTGTGATCCTCTTGATTTAATAGGAATTGTTGGTTACCCTCATGATATATCTGAAGATGTTATTGATAACATCCCTGACTTCCACGATCATGATGATGGTAGCACTCACGTCAGGGCTTTCACACAATTTATTGAGAAATGGTGNCGGCCCCAACAAAATTGGCAGGATTACTATAAATACAAGGCACCAGTTCTCATTTGAAACATCTCAGAATTGTAGTTCTGCAGTTTGGTGTGCACTGCAGTTGCAGTTTGGTGCACAGGTTTGGAGGAAGAGCTGGTGCAGCTGTAGCAGTAGTAATATCTCAGTTTTGGCTTGAATATCTCTTGGCTAGGGTTTGGAACATCTGATCAGTTTTTTGTATCCTTGGGGATTGATGCGCTACTCTTTGTTTGGATATCTAGCCTAGGGTTTGCTTCTGGAGGAATTCTCAGTCAAGGTTAAGGTGCTTAGAGGGAGGCTTTGACCTATAGTTGGGTGACGAAGGTATAGTCAGTGGTAAAATGAGCACACCATCTTCTATATTCTAACGAAAATATCACACAATACCTCATATTTGAAAGGCTTGATGCTGTAGGGAAAACGACATTGTTGGCTGACACAAAGATCTCGTCCTTGGTGAAGCCAATCGATGGTGTAGGGCTGCGGGTGCGGTGTTGTTGGTAGGTCCAGCTGCTTGACGACCTATGCTGAAATCAGGTTCTTTTGACTACCACTATCGATAATGAAATGACGTGGAGCCCCCTTTACCCACATCTGTGAGTGAAAGATGCAGTCCCCTTCCTCTGGTTCTTCTGGTTCGCTTGGCCCGACTTTGGTAGTAGCGATAGTGGCACTGGGTTCAACATCAATAATCCACTTCACTCCTTTGGGATTTGATTCGGAATCATAATCGACCTCTGACTTGGAAGGCTTCAACTTGTCCACAAGTGACTGCTTGGAGTGAAATTCTTCAGTATTGTGCCAAGGGATTTTATGGTACTCACACCATTTTCTCGTGTCCTTTTTTGTCTTCTCATTGCACTTCTTGGGCTGCAACTTGGACTGGTTGTCCTGAGAGTGGCCATCTATGTTCTGTCCCTTACTGTGTGGGTTGGGGTCACCTTTGTCCTGCTTCGGCTGTGAGGATTTTGTAGATCCAAGCTCTCGTCTCTTCTGCTTAAATTTCTTCTCAATTTTGACAACGTATCTATAAGACATACCTAATGAGGTGATGTCCAGAAACTCCATTTCTATTTGTATTTATCTATGCAAACAACCACGCTATTTTAGCACCAGATGTCACTCAGAGTCTTTGATACACAATTTGGTGCGCAAGGTATGGAAAATATTGGTGAAATTGGGTATTGTCTGGTCCCTTTCTTGACGCAGGGTGGTCCATCTGGTGTACTGGTCCTCGTAGCTTCCAACAGGGTAGTATTGTTCTTTAATGGCATCCCAGAAGGAATCCCATGTAGGGGAAACCAAAAATATTATAGATTCCTCTATGGCCCTTTTCTTAGAGTAAGTGTCCCACCAGTCCTTAACATGGGGGACAACCTTGAGCAGTTCGAAAGTAATCTTTTCCCTATTGAAAAAATTGTGGACCGAAAAATACCCTTCGAGCATATTCAACCATTTATCTACAACATCCTCATCTATCAGTCCTTCAAATAATAGAATATCAAAATTTACCTATACCTAGAAGGGGGTTGCATGGTCGCTTGATGAAGATGCTTCTCCTGTGGGCAACCGCCAAAGGATTTGTGCAAAATTGTCCATCATTTCGTTCCTTTGTCACGCAAGGGCTTCCTTGAGAATTTTTTTAAAAGGATCTCCTGCTCCATATTTCTTTTCATCTCCCATGGGTTGTTGGGATCGACACGACCGATCTTGCAATGAATCGATTGGTTTGAGCCCCAACTTCTTGTACCCAGATCTTGTCGGGGACATTCACGAAGAAAAATAAATGAAGGGAAAACCACTCTGATACCATTGATATGTATTTAGGAGCGGAATGAACTGATTAATAGAATAAATACAATAAACATAGAGATATGAATACCAACACAGATATCCAATGAACAATATCTTCTATTGAATAAATGAAATAGGTTGAAACTGTAAAACTACAGAATTGAAACAGTTGCTTGAATGGTGGTAGCTATCTCTGAGAAGAGATGTGGCTTCTACGTGCATTTGTCTGAGTAGAATCATTACAATGAGGCTCCAAAGGCCTTTTTAATATTACTCATGAATTCCAAAAACCTAGACATCCAAAAACCTAACCCTAGAAGGTGAAATGTCAAAAGTCATGTGGGCCCGTATGGATAAGTTGGTACCTCAACTTCTCGGGGTTGTAACTTTTGCATACGACCACCGTTTTAGGTGCATGATAGCCCGTTGGAAAGGTATTTAAGAGAACTACACATTTTTCCATCAAAATCTAACTCCATCTATATTTTGACTATGGCGAGACAAAAAAACATTATTTTGGGATCCAAAACAACCCTGGAAGTACAAAAAGATGTGTTGACATGAAAACATACAAAATAAGCTAGTTGGATTAGGTGAGAGGCCACCAGTATCCACCTGGAAGATATGTAGGGATTCAGACAACCCTAGAAGTGTAGAACCCATAATTACAANCGGCCCCAACAAAATTGGCAGGATTACTATAAATACAAGGCACCAGTTCTCATTTGAAACATCTCAGAATTGTAGTTCTGCAGTTTGGTGTGCACTGCAGTTGCAGTTTGGTGCATAGGTTTGGAGGAAGAGCTGGTGCAGTTGTAGCAGCAGTACGATCTCAGTTTTGGCTTGAATATCTCTTGGCTAGGGTTTGGAACATCTGATCAGTTTTTTGTATCCTTGGGGATTGATGCGCTACTCTTTGTTTGGCTATCTAGCCTAGGGTTTGCTTCTGGAGGAATTCTCAGTCAAGGTTCAGGTGCTTAGAGGGAGGCTTTGACCTATAGTTGGGTGACGAAGGTATCGTCAGTGGTAAAATGAGCACACCATCTTCTATATTCTAACGACAATATCACACAATACCTCATATTTGAAAGGCTTGATGCTGTAGGGAAAACGACATTGTTGGCTGACACAGAGATCTCGTCCTTGGTGAAGCCAGTCGATGGTGTAGGGCTGCGGGTGCGGTGTTGTTGGTAGGTCCAGCTACTTGATGACCTATGTTGAAATCAGGTTCTTTTGACTACCACTATCGACAATGAAATGACGTGGAGCCCCCTTTACCCACATCTGTGAGTGAAAGATGCAGTCCCCTTCCTCTGGTTCTTCTGGTTCGCTTGGCCCAACTTTGGTAGTAGCGATAGTGGCACTGGGTTCAACATCAATAATCCACTTCACTCCTTTGGGATTTGATTCGCAATCATAATCGACCTCTGACTTGGAATACTTCAACTTGTCCACAAGTGACTGCTTGGAGTGAAATTCTTCAGTATTGTGCCAAGGGATTTTATGGTACTCACACCATTTTCTCGTGTCCTTTTTTGTCTTCTCATTGCACTTCTTGGGCTGCAACTTGGACTGGTTGTCCTGAGAGTGGCCATCTATGTTCTGTCCCTTACTGTGTGGGTTGGGGTCACCTTTGTCCTGCTTCGGCTGTGAGGATTTTGTAGATCCAAGCTCTCGTCTCTTCTGCTTAAATTTCTTCTCAATTTTGACAACGTATCTATAAGACATACCTAATGAGGTGATGTCCAGAAACTCCATTTCTATTTGTATTTATCTATGCAAACAACCACGCTATTTTAGCACCAGATGTCACTCAGAGTCTTTGATACACAATTTGGTGCGCAAGGTATGGAAAATATTGGTGAAATTGGGTATTGTCTGGTCCCTTTCTTGACGCAGGGTGGTCCATCTGGTGTACTGGTCCTCGTAGCTTCCAACAGGGTAGTATTGTTCTTTAATGGCATCCCAGAAGGAATCCCATGTAGGGGAAACCAAAAATATTATAGATTCCTCTATGGCCCTTTTCTTAGAGTAAGTGTCCCACCAGTCCTTAACATGGGGGACAACCTTGAGCAGTTCGAAAGTAATCTTTTCCCTATTGAAAAAATTGTGGACCGAAAAATACCCTTCGAGCATATTCAACCATTTATCTACAACATCCTCATCTATCAGTCCTTCAAATAATAGAATATCAAAATTTACCTATACCTAGAAGGGGGTTGCATGGTCGCTTGATGAAGATGCTTCTCCTGTGGGCAACCGCCAAAGGATTTGTGCAAAATTGTCCATCATTTCGTTCCTTTGTCACGCAAGGGCTTCCTTGAGAATTTTTTTAAAAGGATCTCCTGCTCCATATTTCTTTTCATCTCCCATGGGTTGTTGGGATCGACACGACCGATCTTGCAATGAATCGATTGGTTTGAGCCCCAACTTCTTGTACCCAGATCTTGTCGGGGACATTCACGAAGAAAAATAAATGAAGGGAAAACCACTCTGATACCATTGATATGTATTTAGGAGCGGAATGAACTGATTAATAGAATAAATACAATAAACATAGAGATATGAATACCAACACAGATATCCAATGAACAATATCTTCTATTGAATAAATGAAATAGGTTGAAACTGTAAAACTACAGAATTGAAACAGTTGCTTGAATGGTGGTAGCTATCTCTGAGAAGAGATGTGGCTTCTACGTGCATTTGTCTGAGTAGAATCATTACAATGAGGCTCCAAAGGCCTTTTTAATATTACTCATGAATTCCAAAAACCTAGACATCCAAAAACCTAACCCTAGAAGGTGAAATGTCAAAAGTCATGTGGGCCCGTATGGATAAGTTGGTACCTCAACTTCTCGGGGTTGTAACTTTTGCATACGACCACCGTTTTAGGTGCATGATAGCCCGTTGGAAAGGTATTTAAGAGAACTACACATTTTTCCATCAAAATCTAACTCCATCTATATTTTGACTATGGCGAGACAAAAAAACATTATTTTGGGATCCAAAACAACCCTGGAAGTACAAAAAGATGTGTTGACATGAAAACATACAAAATAAGCTAGTTGGATTAGGTGAGAGGCCACCAGTATCCACCTGGAAGATATGTAGGGATTCAGACAACCCTAGAAGTGTAGAACCCATAATTACAACAAAGTATAGAAGAATGTGTTGAACTGAAAACGGACAAGAGGAGCCAGTTAGAATAGGTGGGTGGCCACCGATGTCCACCTGGATCAAGAAACCCTAAAACATTGGATAATAACCCTTGGAGATAAGTCGACTCAAGAGAATATTTAATAATGAGTTATTAGACTCCAAAAATAGAAGTCGGCCTAGTCAAGTGAAATAGAGCAGTATAAATAGAGGGCACTAGAGCTCATTTGTCACTCTCACTCACACAATTGCATAAGGACTAGTGGTGTGCAAGTTTGGAGAGGGCGTGCAGCTGCATATGCTATAACTGGCATTCTTGGTTATGGTTTGGAATTTCTACTTGGTTTCTAGTTATTCTTGCTTGGTGTACTACCCTTGGAGAAAGGTGCACTACCCTTGGTTGGCTATTGATCTACTACCAAAATTATTCTGTTTGTCAAGGTTAAAGTGCTTGGGGGTGGCCTTTGTGCTTATGGTTGGGTGACAATATTGCTATATTATCAATGGAAAAACAAGCACATCCCTTTATTTCTAACATGTTATGGGCCCAGACTATATTCAGACAGTCTAACCACTAGAAGATAGATTGGGAAGTTATTTTTTAAGCTCGTTATGGCACCGGTTACAACTACAACTAGGTTTTATGATTATGCAGTTGCAACAAACCCTAACCCTTGTGTCCAGGTACTTCTGGTGAAGCATTTGACCTAATTCCATGACATCCTAGTGCACCCTAGCCTAGCACACCTCTTCATACTCTCAGCACAAAAAAGTCAAGTTTGAATCTTTGGTCGAGGTCAAAGTCAAAGGTTGATTGGTTAAAATCAAAAGCAAAGGTTGACTTCTGGTCAAATTAATTTTGTGGTCAAAGTTGAAATTTTAGAGTTTCTAGTTTGTTCTAATCACTGAATCTTTTGATTGAGTTTCTAATCTCTTCTTGTCAATATGGTATCTAGTTTTAGATTGGAAGAAAAGTTGGGCGATGCTACAAGGTTTCAAAGTTATGCGCTTGTATATACTATCTAAGTTATATCATCTAGCAAAACATGTTCTAGGTTTGATTAAATTGTTAAGCCTCAAATTTGTGTATATCAAAGGTGATAGTTACTACATCAAAAATTGTGAAAGCAGTCTTTGAAAGATTCTATTATTGCTAGGTGTAATGAATACTCGACTGCATATGAATANTTCTTGACGCAGGGTGGTCCATCTGGTGTACTGGTCCTCGTAGCTTCCAACAGGGTAGTATTGTTCTTTAATGGCATCCCAGAAGGAATCCCATGTAGGGGAAACCACAAATATTACAGATTCCTCTATGGCCCTTTTCTTAGAGTAAGTGTCCCACCAGTCCTTAACATGGGGGACAACCTTGAGGAGTTCGAAAGTAATCTTTTCCCTATCGAAAAAATTGTGGACCGAAAAATACCCTTCAAGCATATTCAACCATTTATCTACAACATCCTCATCTATCAGTCCTTCAAATAACATAATATCAAAATTTACCTATACCTAGAAGGGGGTTGCATGGTCGCTTGATGAAGATGCTTCTCTTGTGGGCAACCGCCAAAGGATTTGTGCAAAATTGTCCATCATTTCGTTCCTTTGTCACGCAAGGGCTTCCTTGAGAAAATTTTTAAAAGGATCTCCTGCTCCATCTTTCTTTTCATCTCCCATGGGTTGTTGGGATCGACACGACCGATCTTGCAATGAATCAATTGGTTTGAGCCCCAACTTCTTGTACCCAGATCTTGTCGGAGACATGCACGAAGAAAAATAAATGAAGGGAAAACCACTATGATACCATTGATATGTATTTAGGAGCGGAATGAACTGATTAATAGAATAAATACAATAAACATAGAGATATGAATACTAACACAGATATCCAATGAACAATATCTTCTATTGAATAAATGAAATAGGTTGAAACTGTAAAACTACAGAATTGAAACAATTGCTCGAATGGTGGTAGCTATCTCCGAGAAGAGATGTGGCTTCTACGTGCATTCGTCTGAGTAGAATCATTACAATGAGGCTCCAAAGGCCTTTTTAATATTACTCATGAATGCCAAAAACCTAGACATCCAAAAACCTAACCCTAGAAGGTGAAATGCCAAAAGTCATGTGGGCCCGTATGGATAAGTTGGTACCTCAACTTCTCGGGGTTGTAACTTTTGCATACGACCACCGTTTTAGGTGCATGATAGCCCGTTGGAAAGGTCTTTCAGAGAATTACACATTTTTCCATCAAAATCTAACTCCATCTATATTTTGACTATGGCGAGCCAAAAAAACATTGTTTAGGGATCCAAAACAGCCCTGGAAGTACAAAAAGATGTGCTGACATGAAAACATACAAAATAAGCTAGTTGGATTAGGTGAGAGGCCACCAGTATCCACCTGGAAGATATGTAGGGATTCAGACAACCCTAGAAGTGTAGAACCCATAATTACAACAAAGTATAGAAGAATGTGTTGAACTGAAAACGGACAAGAGGAGCCAGTTAGAATAGGTGGGTGGCCACCGATGTCCACCTGGATCAAGAAACCCTAAAACATTGGATAATAACCCTTGGAGATAAGTCGACTCAAGAGAATATTTAATAATGAGTTATTAGACTCCAAAAATAGAAGTCGGCCTAGTCAAGTGAAATAGAGCAGTATAAATAGAGGGCACTAGAGCTCATTTGTCACTCTCACTCACACAATTGCATAAGGACTAGTGGTGTGCAAGTTTGGAGAGGGCGTGCAGCTGCATATGCTATAACTGGCATTCTTGGTTATGGTTTGGAATTTCTACTTGGTTTCTAGTTATTCTTGCTTGGTGTACTACCCTTGGAGAAAGGTGCACTACCCTTGGTTGGCTATTGATCTACTACCAAAATTATTCTGTTTGTCAAGGTTAAAGTGCTTGGGGGTGGCCTTTGTGCTTATGGTTGGGTGACAATATTGCTATATTATCAATGGAAAAACAAGCACATCCCTTTATTTCTAACATGTTATGGGCCCAGACTATATTCAGACAGTCTAACCACTAGAAGATAGATTGGGAAGTTATTTTTTAAGCTCGTTATGGCACCGGTTACAACTACAACTAGGTTTTATGATTATGCAGTTGCAACAAACCCTAACCCTTGTGTCCAGGTACTTCTGGTGAAGCATTTGACCTAATTCCATGACATCCTAGTGCACCCTAGCCTAGCACACCTCTTCATACTCTCAGCACAAAAAAGTCAAGTTTGAATCTTTGGTCGAGGTCAAAGTCAAAGGTTGATTGGTTAAAATCAAAAGCAAAGGTTGACTTCTGGTCAAATTAATTTTGTGGTCAAAGTTGAAATTTTAGAGTTTCTAGTTTGTTCTAATCACTGAATCTTTTGATTGAGTTTCTAATCTCTTCTTGTCAATATGGTATCTAGTTTTAGATTGGAAGAAAAGTTGGGCGATGCTACAAGGTTTCAAAGTTATGCGCTTGTATATACTATCTAAGTTATATCATCTAGCAAAACATGTTCTAGGTTTGATTAAATTGTTAAGCCTCAAATTTGTGTATATCAAAGGTGATAGTTACTACATCAAAAATTGTGAAAGCAGTCTTTGAAAGATTCTATTATTGCTAGGTGTAATGAATACTCGACTGCATATGAATA
>JZKD02S1222337.1:133415-146599 GCA_000966675.3 Picea glauca | reverse complement strand
TTCTACACCTCAGGGACGGCTTATGAGTTAATCATTACAAAAATGGTTCTTAAGTAAATATTTGGGCTAAGTAAATATGTGTTTACGAGGGTAAATAATTAATTATCCCTAATGACAATTTAATAAATAAATACCGAGGAGTGGTATTTTAGGAAGGTATTTATTTAAGTACCCTAAATCAACTTATAGGAAATGGAAAAATGTCATCCTATAGTTGAGTGAGCCTATGCGCCTTATGGTGACATGGTGAGTTGTAATGGGTCCATGTGTCAAGTAGATACTGGGCCACATGTCACGTCAAGAGATGAAGTATTGACATCATGGATGACATGGATTTTCCCCAAGGCATCTAGGATTCCCTTAAGACAACAAATTTCAATCATTAACAGGTTGATGAGTTGAGTGGGGTCCAGTAGGATAGGTAAACCTTAGCTTTTGAATAGATCTTAACCGTCGGTCAGGAGATCTTGAGTGCATCAAAACCATCCATAGAGGAGAAAGGAATATTCCTCAATACCTTGGGTTTGGGATACTGAGATTGCGCTAACTTCTCAAACTTTGAATGGATGTAATCGAGAGGGAATATTCCTCGATACCATATTCGTTGGAGGTAAGCGTAGAGTGCGTAGGGAGAAGGACCAAGCGACGATGGTTGTAGGCTTTCATGGATTGGGGTTCCACTATGGTAGGCTAGGTTAGTGCCACGTTAGATCCAGGGTGTTGCCACATCAGTTGGAGCGGACAATGAGATGTCATGCAAATACCATGTGGCAATGAAAGAGATGTTTCCTATGTAAATCCGAGAACTTGGGAAAGTCACAACGTCTATTCCAGAGCTCTGTTTAGGGTGAAGTTTTTGTCCTTGGAACTCTTGACGAGCATAAGACGATGGGTCTCTCAAAGGGAGGAAGTGAGATAGTTTAGAAAAAGTAAAAATTTAATACCCCATCCATTAAAAGGAACTTAGGGGGTTGGGTGTGTTACAGAGTGGTATCAGAGAAGGAAACAACACTTGGACTACTTGGTCTCATGAAAGAGTTGAATAAATTTGTATTAGAAACATTTTAAGTGGGAGGGAAACCTACCCTAACTTATTTATCAGAGCATGATTCAAACAATGGGACATAATGGGTTGGAGAAAAATCATTCATGACTAGTTTAGCAAGGCTAAGATGAGCATGTTGAAAGTGTTTACTGTTGTAACGAGATTATTCGCATAATCTCCTTGAGGAGAAAGATTTCACATTGAACTTTTTTTTGAAATTTACTCAACAAAAATTGAATCATGTTGGATTACCACAAAAGAATTATAACATTGCTTTGGAGGAATTATAGCCACTCCAACAGGAGTGGGATTATGCTAATAGGAAATAATAACAAGACTTAGATGTGAATAACTGAAAAACTTGCTATTGGGATAATCCCCTTTTTGCAAAGTAAAAAGGAACCCTATAGACTGAGAATAACCTTCACGAAAGAAGTAAAGTGACATGAGCAAGATCAGGAGCTCATGGTTGTGTTGAGTGTATATCCTTATTAAATTAAGGGCGTGTCTATACAAGACATAAGAAAGTGGAATGTATCTACACTACATGCATAAGAGAAATGCTTGGTGCACGAGGATATGTTGGAATGCATATGGAAAAGATTGACCATGCATATAGCATGTATATAGACTTGTTTTAGTCTATTATTGGATGTAAAATATGGTGATGTCATATATCATAGGGTTAGTAACGATCTGATTATAGAAGCATAAGTAAAGTACTGATAGTATTGATTGCNTTCTACACCTCAGGGACGGCTTATGAGTTAATCATTACAAAAATGGTTCTTAAGTAAATATTTGGGCTAAGTAAATATGTGTTTACGAGGGTAAATAATTAATTATCCCTAATGACAATTTAATAAATAAATACCGAGGAGTGGTATTTTAGGAAGGTATTTATTTAAGTACCCTAAATCAACTTATAGGAAATGGAAAAATGTCATCCTATAGTTGAGTGAGCCTATGCGCCTTATGGTGACATGGTGAGTTGTAATGGGTCCATGTGTCAAGTAGATACTGGGCCACATGTCACGTCAAGAGATGAAGTATTGACATCATGGATGACGTGGATTTTCCCCAAGGCATCTAGGATTCCCTTAAGACAACAAATTTCAACCATTAATAGGTTGATGAGTTGAGTGGGGTCCAGTAGGATAGGTAAACCTTAGCTTTTGAATAGATCTTAACCGTCGGTCAGGAGATCTTGAGTGCATCAAAACCATCCATAGAGGAGAAAGGAATATTCCTCAATACCTTGGGTTTGGGATAGTGAGATTGCGCTAACTTCTCAAACTTTGAATGGATGTAATTGAGAGGGAATATTCCTCGATACCATATTTGTCGGAGGTAAGCGTAGAGTGCGTAGGGAGAAGGACTGAGCGACGATGGTTGTAGGATTGCATGGATTGGGGTTCCACTATGGTAGGCTAGGTTAGTGCCGTGTCAAATCCAGGGTGTTGCCACATCAGTTGGAGCGAACAATGAGATATCATGCAAATACCATGTGGCAGTGAAAGAGATGTTTCCTATGTAAATCCGAGAACTTGGGAAGGTCACAACTTCTGTTCCAGAGCTCTGTTTAGGGTGAATTTGTTGTCCTTGGAACTCTTGACGAGTAGAAGACGATGGGTATCTCAAAGGGAGGAAGTGAGATAGTTTAGAAAAAGTAAAAATTTAATACCCCATCCATTAAAAGGAACTTAGGGGGTTGGGTATGTTACAGAGTGGTATCAGAGAAGGAAACAACACTTGGACTACTTGGTCTCATGAAAGAGTTGAATAAATTTGTATTAGAAACATTTTAAGGGGGGAGGGAAACCTACCCTAACTTATTTATCAGAGCATGATTCAAACAATGGGACATAATGGGTTGGAGAAAAATTATTCATGACTAGTTTACCAAGGCTAAGATGAGCTTGTTGAAAGTGTTTACTGTTGTAAGGAGATTATTCGCATAAGCTCCTTGAGGAGAAAGATTTCACATTGAACTTTTTTTTGGAATTTACTCAACACAAATTGAATCATGTTGGATTACCACAAAAGAATTATAACATTGCTTTGGGGGAATTATAGCCACTCCAACAGGAGCGGGATTATGTTGATAGGAATTAATAACAAGACTTAGATGTGAATAACTGAAAAACTTGCTATTGGGATAATCCCATTTTTTCAAAGTAAAAAGGAACCCTATAGACTGAGAATAACCTTCACGAAAGAAGTAAAGTGACATGAGCAAGATCAGGAGCTCATGGTTGTGTTGAGTGTATATCCCTATTAAATTAAGGGTGTGTCTATATAAGACATAAGAAAGTGGAATGTATCTACACTACATGCATAAGAGAAATGCTTGGTGCACGAGGATATGTTGGAATGCATATGGAAAATATTGACCATGCATATAGCATGTATATAGACTTGTTTTAGTCTATTATTGGATGTAAAATATGGTGATGTCATATATCATAGGTTTAGTAACGATCTGATTATAGAAGCATAAGTAAAGTACTGATAGTATTGATTGCATACTACCTTATGAAGATAAGGTAAAACGGTTAATGAAATTTTGATCATGAATATGGTAAANAAAGTAAAAAGGAACCCTATAGACTGAGAATAACCTTCACGAAAGAAGTAAAGTGACATGAGCAAGATCAGGAGCTCATGGTTGTGTTGAGTGTATATCCCTATTAAATTAAGGGCGTGTCTATACAAGACATAAGAAAGTGGAATGTATCTACACTACATGCATAAGAGAAATGCTTGGTGCACGAGGATATGTTGGAATGCATATGGAAAAGATTGACCATGCATATAGCATGTATATAGACTTGTTTTAGTCTATTATTGGATGTAAAATATGGTGATGTCATATATCATAGGGTTAGTAACGATCTGATTATAGAAGCATAAGTAAAGTACTGATAGTATTGATTGCATACTACCTTATTAAGATAAGGTAAAACGGTTAATGAAATTTTGATCATGAATATGGTAAAGGAAGTGTTGGGGTACTTCAATATGACCAATGGGCCAGGTTGACATCCAGAGGTGGATGGTAGCCATATATGTATGGCTTGGTATTCTCAAGTAGCAGTGAGAGGGAATCTAGAAAATGATTCCCTTGATAAAAAGGTCTATTGACCAAGAATTGTTTGAGGCATGAAGAGAAGCTAGATTGGTTGTCTGTTGCCTTGGGAACTATTGAAATTGCCCATATTGTAATTTTGGGTTGTGGAATACTTTTATAGAAGTTGGGGAAATAGTGTTTTCTTGATGGTTGTTGTCATGTAGAAAGGGAAACATAATTATGGATACATCTACGAGACTTGCCATGTGAATGATTGTAAGCTCTCAAAAGAGAGGGATACATAGTGTTGACTAATCCTATGAGATTTGTCATAAGAATGGATTTAGGACCTCTAGGATAAGAATATGGAAGTTGAAATATCCATGTGTGTGAATTCCATGGAAAAAGGTGCAAGAAATGGACTTGCATGTTGAATATCTATCCATGTTGGTATATGCTTGAGTACATGGATTGAAGGCGTCATAAGGTCTCCCTGTATGAAGACTGATATTAATACCAAATAGATATGAGCAAATGATGTAAAAATGTGGAAGTGATGCACATGTATGATGTGTGAGTATATGTATACTAAAGGTATGATATGTATTCCTGAATAAATGAAATGTAAGGCAATAATTTCACGTGCCAATATTGAATAAATACCATGGATGCATGGCTGACTCTATTTTAAAGAGTCGTGACTATTTGCTTTGAATAATAGCTTGAGGAGGACNACTACTCCTATGAGACTTGTCATAAGAATGGATGTAGGACCTCTAGGATAAGGATATGGAAGTTGAAATATCCATGTGTGTGAATTCCATGGAAAAAGGTGCAAGAAATGGACTTTCATGTTGAATATCTATCCATGTTGGTATATGCTTGAGTACATGGATTGAAGGCGTCATAAGGTCTCCCTGTATGAAGACTGATATTAAGACCAAATAGATATGAGAAAATGATGTAAAAATGTGGAAGTGATGCACATGTATGATGTGTGAGTACATGTATACTAAAGGTATGATATGTATTCCTGAATAAGTGAAATGTAAGGCAATAATTTCACGTGCCAATATTGAATAAATACCATGGATGCATGGCTGACTCTATTTTAAAGAGTCGTGACTATTTGCTTTGAACAATAGCTTGAGGAGGACGTGTTATGTTTCCTAAGGAAAAGATAATACAAATGGATGTGAGAGTAAATGATAAGGGATGCTATGTTTTCATGATAAAAGGTAACATGATTATGCCTTTGAGGATTGCATGAGAATGATTGTGAAAAATAATGAGTTAAATGATTTTAAAGAAAATATGCATGCTTATATCCCTTATGAAATTTTGAGTAAACCTTTGAGATAATGAAGCTAATGTCACCCCATATAGTGATGGGTTTGAAATGAATGAGTTTCATGCTGAAGGAGTTCCCTGTGGAAGAACTGTGTAAATACTCTATCAAGAGAAAAAGGTCACATACTTAATGATTGTTGAGAATTGGGCAGTGGGATGCAAGCTTATCTATATAATAATCCTGGATTACATTCTAAAACGCAATGCATGAATGGAATACTAACAAATAAGCGTTGACCATTCTTATGTCTAAATGGTAATATGAATAATGCACATGTTCATTATTCATTGTGAATAAAAAGATTTCTATTGTAGAATGTTGATTTATCTAGGAAGGTTAAAATGAACCTAACGAAGACTGCTCAAGGAACCGAGCAGGAAAATCCTAGCAGGGAGTATATTACAGAAGAAAAGAAGGAGAAACACTTCCCTCTCCATAAAAACTTTGATTTTCTTAACAGAGTTATAAAAATTAAGAGGGAACAACTATACAATCCAAGGATAATAAACAAATAAGTATTTTTAAATTAATAGGCTTGGTTGAGCCATGTCAAGCAAAACTAGTAGGGAATTGGAAATAACTCAGTTGAACTAAAAGTTCCAAGATGTGTAGGAGTATTTGGAAAAGAGGGAAGATTTCCTTAACTCTTTTCCTCATTGTGTATTATGGGATGAGAAGTTGATATGTTTTTGTGTGTGAGTATTTTAACATGAGAATGGTGATAACTATGTGACTATAGAGACAACTAGAGATTTGATTATGTTTGCACTCATGAAAACATTGAGGGTAATGTTATATAGTTCATATATATAGGTTGGGGGAATATCTGAAAATGTTTTTATTGATTTAAATACATGCATTTTAGTTAACATGATAGTTGGCATACTTTTGAATGTGATAATGAATGTTTTTGTAGGAAATGATTGGAGTTGTTGGGAAAGGACAACTGCCAATGGTAGACAACCTATGGTAAAAGATAAATTAAAGAAGGTTGATGTTGAGATACTATTGAAGGGACTTTGGGAACCCCATGGAGCACCACTAATGAGGTAAAAATACGATCTGAAGTATAAAGGGTTTTGGTAAGAATACCATCTGAAGTATTTTATCATCTTAATAATATGAAAATAATTTTGAGTGGGTATTGCATGCCATTGCTACCCAAGAAGGGTAAGATTCAGGAAAGGAACCTGAAGAATAGAGAAAGGAATCTCTAGTAGTCAAGGATGATTGGAATCCTTGTAACAAAATTAACGAACAAGGTGTCACAAATGTATTGACCAATCAGGAATGATTGGGAACAAAAGTGCTCATAAGAAACACATTGGTTGAATTCATTGAGGAAATGAGCGTTTGCATGAAAGGGAAGAAAATGGACTGCCCAGTATGGCAGGAGGACCTCCCAATATTTTACAGAATTGTAATAATGGCAGAAAGTGGAATTGGGTGGCCATGAAGGTTGGAACCTTGGTTACCTATAAAGAAAGAATGCTTGAATGCATTCATGAGAAACTTTTAGTTTCATATGTGATGATATGAGGAAATGATCATCTCAAAGTAGGAGGAAAAATACTACTATAATAATGAATGTGGATAGAGAAATCCATGTGGTAATAGGTTGGTTGAGACCCAACAGATAATGGAAAAGTGACTAACACAAAATATATTAATATGGAAATCGATGCAAGGGTGAATTGGTTATGTATGTGGCCATGGACATTGGCACATTGATTAAAGCCATTTAATAGTTGAATTTCATTTGGAAAAATTGGTATGCTAAAATGATGCATGTGCTTTGTTTTTCTTTGTAATGATTCGACTGTTAGTATGCACAATTTTGAACATACAATGTGCATGAGAACTAACAACTGGTTTGGATATGTGAATATGGAGTTGTAGGAAGAAGGGTCTTGGATATAGAAGAATAATTAATCCCATAAGGAAGACTAATATATGTTGAGACAAACTGCTATGGGAAGGAAAATTCTCATACTTGTGAATATGGTTCCTATGTGGAACAGATCTGAAAATGAAATGTGGAATTTCGAAATATGTGGGTGACAAGTTTGCAAGAAAAATATGAATTGGAATTGATGATAACATCTCACGGTTACTTTATGCATGTGATATAGGTGAGATGAAAGATATGTCCTAAAGGGACAGATGATGGTTGTCAAGCTGGAAAAGCATGGAAAAAGACTATTGTTGTGACATGAGAACCCTATGATAAGCCATGATCGCCATAGAAGATGTTGTGTTGTGGTAACACAGGCTGAAGGGACCACTCAGAAAATAAAGTTAGAGGGATGCCTCGGATTTAAGACTCGATGAAGTCTCTAAAAATCTTCTTATGAGAGAAATCCTTGGCAAGGCAAGATGGATCACATGAGGGATTGTATAGAAGAGAAGGGGATGCATGAGCCTGGGTCTGGAGGGTGAGTGACTGTAAGGAAGAGGATACTTTGATAATTCTTGTAAATTATTAGACGCGATCATGCACACATTGGGTATGTCAAGGAAAATAGTGGGCCAAGTTAGTGAGATATCCAACTAGATCGAGATCGATATCTAGAACGGGATCTATGAAATTGCACAGATACATATTGTGTTGATGTGAATATTTCCTCTCGAGTTTTGAACAACAATAAAATGTTTTTGCATGTAATTGTAATTAATATGCTTGTTTCTTCAAATTATTGTAGGCATGTGACAAAGGCCAAGAGTCTGGAAAGGACCAGACCAAGAAAGAGGAACAACATTTTTGAAGCAACTAAAAGAAGAGGACATGACTAGTGTTGTTGAGATGCAATGAACACCGAAGATGGTGTTCCTTTAAGGGGGAGGGGATTGTAACACCTCTGTTTCCCCTAGCTTGTAAAGATAATTATATTTTTCCAAAAGACTATGGATAAACCTATTATGATGAAAATATTTACGTTATTAATGTAAAAAGGAAAATGTTGAACAACTGCTGAAGGGGATTTTATACATAGGTTATGATGCCATGAAAGGGAAACAATGAGAAAATTTCCCTTGCCAATTTAAAATTCAAGAAAAAACTAGATGGCTCATTTTTCTAGAATTGTAATTAATGGAGGAAGTTGGTAGTTGAACTATCATCTTCCCACAATTATGAAAGGAAATGAGTGTTGTACCAGAACTTCTGTGCCTTAGAATCATTGACAAAAAATTACCCATCTAGAGTATATGGGATGACCCACGAATTGGGGGATTTGAACCATAAAATCTTTCTGAAGAAGGAAAGAAACAAAGGAAAATAGAGAGGACAGAAGAGGGGGGATAGTTAGTTGAGTATGGGAACCATTTTATTAGTAGAGAGGAGTGTGAGAAAACCTCTCTGGTAGTTAGAAAACAAAGAAAAGAGAGAATGAACAAGAATGGGTGTCGTGACCATTTCTGAAGAGGAAGAGCATGTGAGGATCTCTGGTTGTGAAGAGAATTGAGAAAAAAAAATTACTCTGGGTGCAGGAACTGTTGAGTATTGTTTTCTAATCAAGCTAAGAAATGGATTTGTATATAATTTGAGTGATTGAGGGAGAAATAAAAACAGTCTCCCTTGCTTGGTGGATAGAAAACGGGGCTGCTAGGTTCCTGTGGGAAAAGGAGAGTAACCTTCGTCCCTTTTTGTTGCTGAGCAAAAGAAGAACCTCTCTCTAATGGCATCATGATCTATATAGAGGGTTTATAGTTGAGGAATACACAAAGAGAAATTTTACATATGGTTGGGTGAAAAAGGGAGCACCCTTCACCAGTTGCCAACTAATTTCAAGCTTCAAATAAATGTTTTTGTCAGTTTTTTATTTTCTTGACTAGTTCATTTCTTAATATGGATTTCAAGTGCTAGATAATTGTTGAAACTATTATCCTATTTAAATTATGAAATTTGTGACTATGATTTCCTGACTAGCTAGGAAATCTGAAGTAAAGTTTTGGAAATCATAGTTTGTCATTGGTTTCCTGCCTTCCCTTGTCTAGGAAAAAAAAAGTTGTTAATAATGGGTGCTAAACCAAATTTGGAACAGAATGTTGGTTGATCACTTGTATTAGTCTATATGAACTAATTCTCAAGTGTTAGTAAAGTCAAGCTGATGCAAACCCCCTCCCCTCCTTTAGGGGCTCACGCGACCTCCCTGTATAGGATTGATTTACACAGGAACCGAAGTGGCTCTCGGGTCCCCACATAACCTTAATAATCCTTTACCACATGCCTTTTCTTCCTTATCTATGTGAAAATGCATGTTCATGAGGGTCTCCTTACTCCAACGGAGTCTTCACGTGACCTCGGGCCAAAACCTGGGGCATAAATTAAAACCTGGGGCATAAATTTTCAAAAGTGGCAACTTCGACCCTTTGGAGCTTCGGGCTTTGGGAGTCCTTCCCTCAACACCTTCCAAAACCTTCAAACTCCAAACTGGCAAATTCCCAGACTAGCACTTCGACACTTCAGGCTTCGTGAGTTCTAAATGTAACAACTTCCAAATATTTCAAATGTCGAATTGGTGAATTCGAAGAGGTTCAAGGATCGACGATCCACGCTTCCCCAATAGCCAATGACTGCGATCTACTCTGGAACTCCAGGATTTGGGAGTTATGAGACTTCAACACACATTGTTTCCTGAATCGCCGAACGCCGGAGTGGCGAAGGGTAGGGATCCACGGTCCATGTGTCGTTGATAATGAACAGCCTGGATTTCCTATGGGCTTCGAGACTTCAGCCTTTTCATTCAAAGTAACTTTGACTCACAATCCCCCAGATATCTGGACTTGTAGATACTTGTTAATCCGTGGACACGTGTCCCCGTCAACCAACAACCCAGGTTTACTTCGGACTTTGGGACTTCAGATAATTTTCCACCTTTGCAACAAACATACAAAAACTATCGAAGCAACGAAGTGCAAAGGACTCAAGGATTTAATGCTCACGCTTATTACCCAGATCTAATGGTTGTGAGGGAGTTCTATCTTCTCCCGAATAGATCCCGTCTATCCACCTTGAAACAAAGATATTTTTCTCTTCCTCAAGCTTCTTCACTTGAAGAACTTAGACTCTGGCTCACACCTTGCACTCGCTTTACAATATAACACTTAGAATGTTCTCTCCTTCTTCACTCCTTGCATAGGATATGTGCACTCTTGCGTTATCTCTCCTTTGAGCTTCTTCAACACTTAACAAAGTGTTGATTCTATGCACACTTTTCACTAGTCTCCTCTCTGATATTTTATACTCCCATGAGTATAGGTGCACTCCTTGCGCTCGCTTTGCGTAAACTTATGCAATCTCTCTTGAGCTTCCGAACCTGTAATAGTTCGCCCCCCACACTCCTTGCATGGCCATTGTGCACTCCTTGGACTGAGTTTTCAGAAGAGAAACAATTGAAACTTAAACAAACATCAAGGATTCATTGAACAAGCCATTAAGATGCATGCACACACATAAAACAAAAAGATAAATATCACAACATTTACCCAGTTACTCAGAGACTAGCAAGCTCAGAAATATGAAGGCAATCCTCTGTTCTTCTGTATTCCTTTTGTAAAACATTTACAAGGTTTTACGCAGCTCTCAATAGCTTCTTTCAACGTTTACAACAACTAACAATGACTAGCAACAACAACAACAACAACCTCATTTTGGCATAGATTAGATCTATTTATACATGAGGGGTATTCTCGATCCTTCCCTCCAGAGAATCCTAGTTCTTTCATATCATAATTAAAGCATCCTACCGCTAAGACTTATTACAATAAATATTCATTTACAATCTTCATATTTGAGGCGATGATCAGGATTTGTACAAAATACCATTAAAGGAAATTTACACTTATCCTTACACAATACAATGGCTCTCTCTCCCTCTATTCTTACAAACTTTATTACATTAAATGATAAATTTAAAACAAAATGAGAATCCCAGAGCTTCTCTCTTCTCGAGATCTGCTCCCTCCTTGTGTTGTTGCACTGGCTGCTAACACGTTGTTGAGTAGGAGTGATTGTCTTGCATCACAAGCCACCATAATCATCCCAAATCAGCTTGGTAATTATGAAAGTGCAACTTTCTATGAGGAATTTGAAGGCCGGGCATACAACTTTGGCCTCTTTGTTGGTCTAGAAAGTGTACCAGAATTAGAACTTGAAGGAGGAGCAGATCCCTCTTTGACAATAAGAGAACAAGCCACACATTAGAGAAGAGGCAAAGTGTTTTTACAAATAAACATTAGGAAAGGAACGTGCAATGAAAATTAAGTTTCTAAATTTGAAATGAAAATTAAATTTAGAATTTGATGTATTGTGGATAACTAAATTCCCTTTGAATTTGGTAAGAAACCAATTTTACTTGGACTTACATAGTAAAATTGATGTCCGAATGGAAATAATTGGGAATAATAGTTAATACCTAAAAATTAGTAAAGAAATTCTTGTAATTAGGAAGTTGGTAAATTTTGGTAAAGACAAAGTTTTACCACGAAGGATTTTTACTTCCAAGACACACATAAATTTATAAATGAAAATGTGTGAATTCTATGTTTTTTGGGCAAAGTTGAGCAAATGGTAAATTCTGGTAAATACTGGTAAATACTGGTAAAATTCCTAATTTACCATATAAATAATCTAATATTTGAATTATAAGGTTGCAAATTATTATATTTACAAACTATAAATTCTTACCCTGGTGTGCGAGTAATGGAGATTGAGAATCTCTCCCTTCCATGTAAAAGTTTTTAACTACACTAAAATTTCCTACTTATGAAATTCACACTTTTCTTAGACAGTTCCGTTCTCTTGAAGAGATTTTATTAATGGAGTATTTCCATTTAACAACATTTAAATATCTTGAGTTTATAAATCCACATAATTTCTCAACACTGGGATATGTGAATAAATACATATTTATTTTTACTATATTTTTCATCTCGTCGGAACACAAAGAAGAGAGCCAAAGTTCATAGTGCAATGGCCAATGGAGTATAAACAATACAATATTAAAACATAAACTTATTCTAGCTTGTTATTGGATCTCAAAGTTGATCATTCAGAGTAAAACGAATGGCATGATTGTATGAAGTTCAAAGTTGCTGGAGCGATGGCCTAAGCATAGGAGATTTTAAGTAAATTATAATATAATATGTTCTCCTTTATGATTGGTCATTGGAGTGATGAGGGGAGTGCAAACATTTGAAGAGTGAATTCCATTCAGAGGTTTGAGACATGAGAATTTGAGCTAGGTCTGAATACATTGGAGCGATGACATGAACGTTATGAAGTTAAATATAATATAATATTTACCCTTGCCTTCTCATGATTGGTCATCGGAGAAACAAAGAGAGTACGCACAACTTTACTCCGAGGACTTCATAGTGTGATGGAATATATATCATAAAGTTAAATATATATTATAATATAAAACCCTATCCTCTTGTGATTGGCGGTTAGAGTGATGAGAGGAATGCACACATTTCAAGCCATAGTTGAAATAATAATTAATGTACATAATAAATCAATGCACCCTTTGTTTAAGTTTAATGATTTCAGAGTTAATTATGAAGAGTTAAAAGTGTGACTCCAAAGAGTCTGGAATACCAATCCGAAAAGTTTTAATTTAATAATTCAAACAATATAATATTATAAACATTTAATACTTCACGTAAAGGAGGTTTTGTTTACCTGAAATAATATGTATTAAATAGTGGCCAGGGTT
>JZKD02S1222337.1:77211-88305 GCA_000966675.3 Picea glauca | reverse complement strand
GGCCGACCTCTCCATGCAGTAGAAGAAAGTGGATAAGGTCATGGAAGAATACAAAGACATCTTCTCATCACCTACTGGGGTACCTATGCATTGTTAGGTCAAGCATCCCATCGATCTGAAACCCCATGCACCGCTACCCAATCAACCAGTCTATCATCGCTCTCTGCTAGAAAACGAGGAGATCAAGTGTCAGATCCAAGAACTGGTCCAAAAGGGGCACATTCGACCCATCTCATCACCTTGTGGAAGCCCAATCGTGCTAGTGTAGAAGAAAGAAGGGACTTGGCGACTCTGCATTGAGTACCGGGCCCTAAATAAAATCATAGTCAGGAACCGATACTTGATTACCCGAATCGACAATCTCCTTGATCAGCTCAAGGGGGAAAATAATTCAACAAGATTTATCTGAAGTCTGGCTACCATCAGGTCCCAATATAACCGAGAGATGTATGGAAAACTTCCTTCAAGACAAAAGAATGTCTTTTTGAATGGTTGGTCATACCCTTTGGTTTGACAAATGCCACCAAAAAATTCATGAGGATAATGGACAATATATTTCGGCCTTTTGCAAAAAAATTTGTGGTGGTGTATCTGGATGGCATCCTCGTCTACAACAAGACTTGGGAAGAACACTTGCATCATATTCAACAGGTTCTGCACACTCTGCGGCAATACAAGCTATATGCCAACTTGGAAAAATGCTCCTTCGACGTGGATAAGGTCCAGTACCTAGGCTACATTGTTGATGCACATGGTTTTCATGTTGATCCAGCCAAGATCCAAGTCATCTGTGACTTTCCAGTCCCAACCACGCTCACTGAGCTTCAAAGGTTCTCAGGCCTTGCCAATTTCTATCGAAGGTTTATGTTGGGATTTTCCCATATTTCATGGGCCCTCAACCAAATAACCAGAGGTGGTGGTAAGGAAAAATTTGTGTGGGGCTTATCCCAAGAGAAAGCATTCGATGATCTGAAGAAGTGCTTGTGCTTCGCCCCAGTGCTTTCATTACCTAACCTGCAACAACCCTTTGAGATCGAGACATATGCTTTAGACTATGTTGTGGATGCAATTATCACTCAACACGACCACCTTGTTTCCTATCATAGTGAGACACTATCAGATGTCATTCATAAGTACCCTACTTACGGGAAAAAAAATGTACTCCATTGTGCAAGCCCACTGTTGTAACAGATTTCGAAAATTGCTCTACTCAGTATTTTTATCCCAAGCACGAATGGGATTCTTTGATGCAACTCCGTTGGGAAGAGTTCTGAGCAGAGTTTCTTCAGATTTCAGCATTCTTGATGTAGACATTCCTCTTAGCTTTGTCATCTGCGTGATATCTACTATGGATGTTTGCCGCAGTCTTGGAGTTGTGGCTGTTGTAACATGGCAAGTTTTGTAGAAGGATTCAGTAATAGTGAAACTTCAATATTTACATTCTCCAGAAACTGAAGTCTTGGACATGTTGCCATATATGAGTGGAATCGGTGACAAGCCACCATTATACAATCTGTATGCGGTGGTTGTTCATTTGGATGTGTTGGATGCTTCAATTTTCGGTCATTATATATGCTATGTAAAGGATTTGAAAGGGGCATGGTACAAGATTGATGACAGTAAGGTAATTCCAGTTGGCTTTGATGTGGTGATGTCTGATAGGAGAAATATCCAATAATATGTTATATCTTGCAAATCTTGGTGATTCAAGAGTTGTTTTGGGCAGTTTGTGTCCAACAAAGAAATCGGTTAAAGTAGAGAGATTGTATGTTGAACATAATGTAGTCGTGGAGGAGGTCCGGAAGGAATTAATAGCGCTTCACCCAGATGATTCGAATATAGTTGTTTTAAGACAAGGTGTATGGCGTGTCAAGGAATTATACAGGTATCAAGGTCAATAGGTGATATATATATGAAAAAGCCAGAGTTCAACAGGGACCCTTTGTTTGCTCAGTTCGGGTGTCCAGTCCCAATGCAGAAGCCAGTTACGACAGCAGAACCATCAATACATGTGCGGTAGCTCAAACCACAGGACCAGTTCCTAATATTTCCTTCAGATGGCTTGTAGGAAAAACTAAGTGATAAAGACGTTGTAGAGATCGTGCACAACAATCCACGCACGAGAATAGAAAAAAGGTTGATTAGAGCTGCTCTTCAGGAAGCTGCGAAGAAATGCGAGATGAGGTATTCTAACCTCAGGAAAAGTGAGAATCAGTGCCATCATCTTCCTATTAAAGGTCCTATTCTTTCCATTGAGGAAACATAAGCAATTAAAAAAATGAATTACCACGGTTAGCGTAGCAAAGTGCTTGATATCACATTTCCAAAGGAACGTGGACCTAAAGGATTGGAAAAAACCTTGGATAGTTATCTTGGCGAATTCGGTTGGGCTAGGTTTTCTATCTGCATCTTGTCTAGTTTTAAGAATTTTAATATGTTTTCACAGAATAAAGTCTGCGTTGTCAGAAACCACTGCAACGAGATTAGGGATGATGCTCAGGAGCCGACTCCGAGAGACGAAGATTATGGCAGGTGGCTTCAGGAGATGATTGGGGCGTTACCATTCGTATGATGATTGGGGCGTTACCATTCATGTGATGATTGGGGCATTACCATTCACGAGGGTCTCGGCGGTGGGGGTGCAGAACGTGGAGGCGCCATCAAGCAGGTTTTGAACGAGGAGGATCTTTCTCGGCTGGACAACGCGTTTGAATGTTGCGCTCCAGACTGCAAAAGCCTTGGCCTATCTTTCCACCTCGCACTTCCCTACGACCTGCCTCATATGTATATGTCACAAATGAGAAGGGAAGGGTTCAGGCATTATGGGGCAGCTTTTACAACTCGTCGCGGAAAGAGAGTCCATTCCTGCGAGGAATTCCAATTTATGTCGTCAGCCAGGTATTAGAGAAGATTATTAATGGAAATGTAGGTTCACCTGGTTCTCGTTTGGTTATTAATGGAACTAAAATCTATATGCCCCTTCTCCGCATTTTAGAGGTTCACCTTTGTCCAATTTTACTTTCAAAGGCCCGTGATTTTGGGTTAAGTGACAAGTGGATTACCAAGTTAGGAAACAAAGATCCTATGAGACGACATGTGTTTCAGGTGGAGTGTTGTTTCGCCTAATCATGAGCAACTGATAAGGTTGCAGTTTAGGTTTTGAAGTAGTTGACATGTTCTACTGTCCGATGCCTAATGCATTAACCTTAAGGACAATTGTTGGTAGGATTTCTTATTCTAACCCAACGACTTGTGCTTCACGGTAACAACTTTAGACACACAGACAGGCTATTGTGGCATTATATATATTGTCAAATGTATGGACGTCATAACATATGCCACCGTTTTATGAGTTTGCACTGCGGGGCTTCATTGCCTCTCATTGAAGTAGCTCTGTCAACTTTCTTATCGGTGGAAGCATTCACCTTAAAATAGTGAATAGTTTAGGGACATCAGGGGATTCAACAATGTCGATGGGGATCAGTTCAGCCAGGATCCTTGCGTTGGTAGTATGCCTGACCTTTCTGGCTGTTACAGCGCTGGCTGGGCATGTAATCAGACACACTTTTGTTATTGAAGCAAAGCCTGTGACTAGACTATGCAAGACACATAATGTAATCATAGTAAATGGACAGTTTCCAGGCCCAACGTTGCATGTGAGGAATGGAGATACACTTGGTGTGAAAGTCTATAACAGAGCACAGTATAATGCCACCGTCCACTGGCATGGAATTCGCCAGTTTCGCACAGGATGGGCTGATGGATCTGAATTTATAACACAATGCCACATTCGCCCAGGGGGAAGTTACACATACAGATTCACCATCACTAGTCAACAAGGGACTCTCTGGTGGAATGCACATAGTTCATGGCTTCGTGCTTCTGTCTATGGAGCCTTGATCATCCATCTGAGGTTGGGCACCACTTATCCCTTCACAATGCCCCATCGCGAGACTCCCATTATGCTCGGAGAATGGTGGAACATAAATCCCATAGACGTCGTGAATCAGGCCACACGCACAGGAGCTGCACCTAATGTGTCTGATGCTTATACTATTAATGGACAGCCAGGAGATCTATATCCATGTTCAAGACGAGAGACATTTTGAGTACCAATTTACAACGAGGAGATTCACCTGCTGCGCATTGTGAACATTGCACTCAATCAAGAACTAGTTTTTATTGTCGCCAATCACAAGCTAATCATTGTGGTCGTGGATGCTTCGTATACGAAACCCTTCAGAACCAAGGCCGGGGAAAGAACAACCGTGGGCATTGAAGACACCTGTTGTTGGAATTCATTGACGCAGGCAATGGCAAAGACCAGGGGTACCTGAATGAGTTTTTGCCAGCGCACACCAATGTTAGTAACGACAGAACATCTGGCAGTCGCAGAGTCCAGAAGACAAACCGTTTCATATTCCCCGAAACACAAAGAGATTGATTTTAGATTTTTCTTTTAAACGATTGGGGGATGTAACAAAAAGGGGGAGCGCAGGGGGCACGTTGAGGAAGAAACCTCTTTGAAAGAGGTGTTCCTTGGCATGTTGAGTTAATTTGTAAAGCCAGATTGGAGAAATAAAGATGATGTATTTGCTTGAGACTGTGAGATTCATCACGGTCGATTTTTTTCAGCATGTTCTTCTTCTTTTCAGTTGTGTTAAATTTGTTTGGATTTCATTTTATATGCTCCTTACCCACAATTGATATTGTCTTTATCATATTGTTTATTTCTTCCTTAATCCGTCACGACTGTGTTACAAGTTTGTTTTCTTTTAACTGATGTGATTCATTATACTTTAGTACGACCACTACTATAGCGAATGAATTTTGGTCTTCTATAATTGTTTGATGTCTTTCCTCTGCACCAGCTATCAGTGGGTGTAAGACTAGTCTGCACCTCTAGAATTCTGCATATATTCTCTGCTACATCGGCCTTTCCTTTCCTTTTTCTACTACCGCATCATGATTATCAAATCGCTGAAAGATAGACTTACTTTGCCTCACTTTCCGCAAGTTATATGATCGCTCCTATTATCTCCTTTCCTCGGTTTTCACTTGAATCCATGCCCAATGGACCATTTCCCTGGTTTAACCCCCAAACTCTAAGAATCCAAGACCATCATTTACCCATAAATTTGCCCACCTTTTCACGCTTATTGAAGATTATTTTGTGACATTATTCGAGAGATCCCTCTCGGGTTGGGAGGGGCAGCTTCCAATCCAAAGTGGTTCGAGGTTGCCTCGGGATTGATTTGTTGCAACCCAAATTCAGTTCCGAGTGTCAACACCTGCCATGAGTGGAGGCATTACATTCTCAAGAAGGATACAGTCATCCACACTAATCATAAGTCGATGCATTTCATGCAGACACAAGGAAAATTGGAAAATGACCTCCATCAAAAGTGGTCCACATATTTGCAGCAGTTCCACCTCAACATCAAGCATAAAATAGGAAGTACCAACCGATTCACTGGTTTCCTCAGCCAACCTCTAGTCATGACACTCATCACAGTGCTCGATTATTGTGGCCACAAGACCTCCAGATGGCCCCACCTCTATGAGATAGATCCTGACTTCGCCAACACCTACCAGATGTTGAGTGCAAACACAATCGTCACTAATTTCCATCTTTGGGGAAGGCTGCTATGCCATCTAGGCCATCTATTTGTTCCATCAAGAGAGTGAGTGAAGCTAATTTGGGAATCCCACAACAGTCGGGTGGCAGGACACTTCGTCGTGGAAAAGACAGTGGCAGTGTTGCATTGACATTTCTACTGGCTGAAACTTCGACAATATGTCAACAAGTATATTCGGTCCTGCACTTCCTGCGCTATTTCCAAACCGACCAATAATAAACGAGGCATGTACACTCCCCTTCCTACTCCCCCTGAATCCATCTCAATGGACTACATGTTGGGCCTTCCATCCACCGAGTGGGGAAATGAATATGTTTTTTTGGTTGTTGATCACTTTTCCAAGATGGCGATTCTAGCCGCCTGCAAGAAGAGCATCACAATGGAGGCCACTGCCAAGCTCTTCTTTGAACGAGTGTGGGTACACTTTGGGATCCCACAATCCATTATCTCATATCAGGAAAACTGGTTCCTCAGCACATTATGTTCAATCCTCTGGTCATTGTTGGACACCAAGCTCACCAAGTCCACTTCCTTCCACCCCCAGATGGATGGCCAAACCAAGGTCATTAACCGGATGATCATGCACGTCCTACTCATGTACAATTCCAATATCTTTCGCACCTGGGATGAGAGTCTTCCCTATATTTAGCACAACTACAACAGATCCATACATAGCTAAACCAACCACATTCCCTTTCAAGTGGGGTTGGGATTTCAACCATTGGGTCCCATGGATGTTTCACTAACCCTTGCAGTCACCCAGGTAGACTCATCGCATGCTCCAACTAGAGCTAACAAAGCTAATCGGTTCATTGAGCATATCCAACACATCCACCAACAAGTTCAGGATATTTTACAGAAGTCCAATGTTAAGTACAAGCAGTGCCATGATCAACATCGGGTGCCACACCAGTTTCAGGTGGGAGACAAAGTTTGGTTGCAATTGAAGAAAGAACACCTTACATGGCCTCATTGGAAGCTTGATCCACTCCATTATGGACCCTAAACCATCACCAAGGTTGTGGGTGACAATTAGTTTGAGCTCAACCTTCCCCCATTCCTTGGCTTGCACCCAATATTCAATGTGGACCTCCTTCGACCTTATTTTCCACCATTATTGGACACCTCAGAGATAGCAGAAAAGTTGACACCAATAGATATCAACCTTGACTACATGGAACATGCATCCACTGATCAGATCATGGACACACAGGTCAAGGGAACTCACGAGTAGAGGATCCAGCTTTATCGGTTTGTCAAAGTAGGGCAACATCTGTACCAAGGCAAGTGGCTCACCCGGGGCCAAATTCAGTGGAAATTTCCTCATCTAATGGGGGCACTCAATGCAATGGATACCATTGATTCTTAAGGGGAAAGGATTGATATAGGATAATCTTTGTGGCCACCGACCTTGTCCAATTGCCTCAAAACATTTTTTTGGCAATTTACTATATTTATCCATTTTTCGGTTCCTTAACTTCTGGGGCCATTTTGAGGGCCTAAATGATGATTTTTTGTGATCAGGCACCTCAATGATAATCAAAGGCTCTCATTGAGCCTCTGAAATAAATCTCCTTCTCAATACCTTTCCAATGAGCTATCGTGCGCCCTAAACGGAGATCGTATGTAAAAGTTACGACCTCGAAAAGTTGATGTACTAACTTACCCCAACGGGGCCCACACGAATTTTGACACTGCATCTCCTTGTGTTAGGTATTTAGATGTATAGGGTTTTGACATTCATGTTTATTGTAGAAAGGACTTCAGAGCCTCATTGTACTCATCTTCTTGCGAATGAGCGTAACTGTCACATCTCTTCTCAAAGATAAGCTACCACCATTCTAGCAAGCTTGTTTTCAGTCTGCATTTTACAGTTTTCAACATATTTTTTATTTAATAGAAGCCAAGTTTTATTGTATCTCTGTTATTTTTCATTGTGTCTCTATGTTAATATTATAAATCTGTGGTTTCATTTTGTTTCGCTCATAAATCTGGATCACGCACCGATGCGTAACTATAATCAAAATGCACCAGTGAGTTAATACCATACAAACACCATGGAGATTAATATAATAAAAAAATGCCCCCATGTGTTTATAACTATTGCACATGGTTTTGTTTTTTTGTCGTATGAAGAGCATCAATGCCCTTAAATTTCTACACACTGGTTCCTCCTTATTTGCTTATGAAGCACCGATGCATTTTAGGATTTGTACACCTCGGTGTGTTTAATCTATAGTGAGCACCAGTGAAAACAAGTTAGCTTGAGACCCAATGCTTTTAATATCACATGTGCCTCGGTGCTTGTGTAATTAGCATGTACCAGTATCTGTTTTATCGTGTGCACCGAAGGGTAGTGAAATCTCAAATATTTGAGGTGAGATGTTGACGCCATTATTTTTACCAAGCACCGGCGCGTATATTATAGTAAAGGAATTGGTGCATAAATAATATTTAGAACACCGGTGCATATAATACACACAGCGCACCATACATGAGCACCATACAATTTGAAAACAATAAATATTATTGTACATTATATCATTTGCGAAATGATGTGTTTCTTAATAGTTCGTATCGGTGCGTTATTATAATTAATGTGCACTGATTCACATTACACCTCAAAACACATCGATTTCTATATTATGGCATGCACCATCTAGTGATTTCAAAAGAATACAGTGCACTGATATGCATATATTTTATTCATTGTTTTTTACAAATTTTCAATTAATCGTTTCAAAATCGAATATTTTTTTATAATAATAATGTTTTGTATTTTTGTTAATGCACTTCAATATAATGATTGAATTAATGCGTTATCCAACGCAACATTTGATAACATTTGACAATGCAATCAAATAAGAAACCCATTTTATTATAAATGAATAAGAGACCCATTGTCATAAAAAAAGGGATAATGTAAAGGTCCAATACAATAATCTAATTGCAACCAATTTATAATTGTTACACTTATTGGTAACATGTCCTCATGCAATTGGGACAATATGTCGAGTACATTAAACAAACCCCCTCATTTTCAGAAACAAATATTCCAAAATATATAAATTGCAGTAACATTCAATTATATTGATTGTCATTCATCAGTTAAACTGTTGGCATTGATCGATTTGCATGCATGCTTCATCTCTTCATCATTTGCAAGTGATTTTGTACTATGTTTTTTTAACATAATGTTTTCTTGATTGACTTGTTTTTTGTGTTCCCCCCCTTCATCTTCTATCTACAAACATAGAAACAAATTGTAATAAGTATATCTACATTTATATATATAATAGAATATACATGATTGCGTAAATACAAAAATATACCTTAGCCAGGGATGATTTTAGGGGCAAAATTTTGCTCATGGGCTAATTTTCCATGTTTTTTCACAAAAAAAGATTCGCTATTCTAAAAATGATTTGCCCAAATTCTATAGGTTAAAGTTATTTTACCTTAAAAATCATCAAAACTTTATACAAACTATATAAAATCCTTAGGAATTTGAATATTTTTACAAAAATATCACCAAACATTTTATAGTTGGCATATGAAGGATTAGTAATATTCATCAAGGTTTCTACCTTTAAAAATAAATTTCCATCCTTAAAATCATCCATGACCTTAGCACCAAGTCTTTCATAAATAATACAAATTCTTTCGAAGCCATGCTTCATGAATTCTCTCAAAATATCCTTTGTTGGTTGCATTCCATACTTTGTTTCCTGCATGTTTAATATGACATGAGAAAGCACAATCAATATAATAAATATATAGGTTTCTTGTTTTTCATTAAATATAAAAAAGGGAAGTTAAACAAAATAACTACTTACAAATTGTTCAATTAAACTTTGATTCTTCAACATATACTCACTACCCATACTTAGCCCAATGTTTATCAATTCATGGGTTGGCTCCTCTTTGTATGTTAGTAGCTACTAGAAGATATACATGGACAAGTGTAAATTAATTATTTAAATATAAAGATCACAACAAACATGAAATCTTAAGAATGGAAGAAAACGTAAATACTCACAAAGTTTATGATCGACCCTTTTATTTCTCATCATCTTGTCTTATGTGTTGAATGTATTCTATTTGTTTTTCTTTTTTGCAACAAAACAATTGAAAATCAGTATTTCACGCGCTACTTAAATTTGATGTACATAAAGGAATAAATAAATAACTAGCACAGCCACAATTCACTCGTGGCTGGTGAACGCCGAAATAACCAAGCCATGGGCATTAAATAACCGCAGAACCCATGCATTAAATAACGGACTCAGTAATACGACGCCGTAAGAGCTTCAGGCAGGAAAATCCCGCCCAGTAAATAATGGTTGGAGTAAAAATCGTGGCTGGTAAACTGGGGCTCTTTAGAAAATGAAACATTAATCACTCAGAGGTGGCAATCAACTAGCCATCATAGTAAATTTTAAATATGATTAAGTAAAAGTAAAAGAATAAACATGTAAACAGATGTCTTTATAATAGTGAGAAAGTTAGTGGTTGAAATCACAGCCATTGATTTATTGGGACGACTAAGAATATTCCAACAATATTTAATATTGTCCATACAAAACTGATTAAGTACTAAAAACATATTAAATGTGCCCATTGTCAATAGGTGTACGCCTTTCAGCATAATTACATACCTCGAATGCACATTGTTGTTTGGATGACTCCCCTTGCAACACAATTATGTTAATTTCTTCTACCATCTTATTTTACACTTTTTTGGACATCCCTACCGAAATGTCTTTGTTTTCCACTTGTTTTCCCTTGTAATTTTCAAATTCTCCCCGAAAAAAGAAAAAAACTAGGAATCATCAGATATAATTTTTTATTTTTTATTTTTAAATAAGATCCCATTGGGTATAGTAATTTCATCTGCATTGGGGCATCAACAATATTTATACGCACAGGTACATCAACCATACAGATAACACCGATACAATATAACAGTGCTATTGCGAAATTGAAAATGTTTTACAATTTTTTGTATTTAGTCGATGCTTTATGAATTAAGAAAAGCACAACTTCCTAAGTATTGTTTATTACGCATTGTTGAACAATGAACAAATTTAAGAAATAGTGATTTATGTACAAAAAAAAATAATTTTCCCATTTTAAACTCAATGGTGTGCTTTGTAAATAATGCACCCCTATGTGTGTCTAGGTAAAAAGCGAATCGCTGACCGTGAAAAGGATTTTTAAATATTATTTCTAATTTATATAAAGTTTTGTTGTTTACAAACAATTACGCATCCAATGTTATTACTATGTACAAAGCGCACCGATCACTGCGAAGGCATTTAAAAAAAACACCTGACAATGACAAGACAATTTCGGATCCAATTGAATGAGTGGTTTCATTGCAATGGATAGGAACCACCCATATACAAATAAAAAACCCCCATAAATAAATTTTTCTTAAAGATAATTCTTCTTC
>JZKD02S1222326.1:0-12435 GCA_000966675.3 Picea glauca | reverse complement strand
GATACTCCTACACCCGAGAATGTAGGGAATACATCAGGACAAGAAAATATTTTTGGTAATTTTCTTTGATTTTGTTTAGTTTTGTTGTACTTTTGTGTATTTATATTTATGTCAAGTTAAATGTTGTAATTACTTTAAAATGTGTGTGTATACAATGTGTTTAGTGTGAAGGAAAACAATGAAAGAGTGTAACATCCCTCTCTGATGCACTGAGCGAACTTATTCTTCGAGGACACTTGCTCGCAAGTGATCCAGATTATTTTGATATTAAAACACTTGACTTTGATTATGATGCATCATGGGTAGATGAAATGTTGTTTTACTACATTGACCTAGATAAGTGCTATTGACTCGGTTTTACTGAGTGTGAAAGATTTTGGACCTTGAGGATGCAGAGACATCGATGGAACCCCTTGGACTCCGACTCAAGTCAGGGAGTGTGCTATTGGGGTTTGATTGATTTACTGTGATATTAGTATATTTGATTAGATGATATGATGTGGACATGTTCTGACATGATTTGTTGATGATGCAGGCTGACTATAGCTTACCAACCAAACTCACATATGGAGTAACAGGGTCACACATGACTACCAGAGAGGTTGAGGGAGAGGTGTGGACAACAACCCTACCACAACCTACTAGCATTCCCGCCGTGGCTCGAACTGTAGGTTAACAATTACCTAGATTGAGAGGACCCACGATGCCATGAGGGAAGACTACGACAGTCGCTTGCGATGATTCTAAGGGGTGCGCAATAAGGTGGGGGCCTTATTCCTTAGAAGGTCTTAGTCTCCCACAAGTTCACCTAGCAGAGTGTTGAATCCAGGGGTTATTGATGTCTACCAATCAGTCAAGAGGCGAGTGGTACCCTTGGAGCAAGTGGTGCATCCTGAAGGGCAAGTCTTGCAAAACAAACAAAAGAAGAGAGTGGCACCCTTGGAGCACGTGGTGCATACTGAAGGGCACGTTGCGCAAAAGAAACAAAAGAGGCGAGTGGCACCCTTGGAGCACCTAGTGTGTCTTGAAGGGCACATCCCATTGATGATGATAGAGGGATGAACCTAGATGGCCCTAAGACAAATAACACATTGAGAATTTTTAAAACAACTTCCCTAATTAAATATCCCCCAGTTCAGAATATAAGGCCTAAGTCTAAAACTTCACTAGGGGTAAAATTGTGTCTACCCTTGAGAAAACATCTCTATAAAAATAAAATAGTGAAATTTAAAATAAAAACCGCTTAAGTAATAATTTTGGTCTTCATAAATTTTTGGGGTAAAATGAAGAGAGTAAGAAATTAAATAAAGCCTGTAGATATAAAATGTAAAGAAGAAATTAATTATTTTAACTTTTGATAGTTTAAAAAGATACTAAATTAATAATAAAAGGAAGAAGAGGTTAAATTGCACAACTATCGTTTTTAGCTCTAATAGAAAGGGAAAGAGGGGAACTTATGATAAAAAGCGGGAGGTCAACTTAGTAAAGAATCTACATTTAAGAACCTTCTAAATTGAGATAAATTAGTAACTTCATAATAGGGAAAGCCTTTAAAACCTGTAAGGGAATCTAGGGACAATTAGGAGTAATTTTAGGAGTAACTCTAGGTGCGTGAGAGAAATAACACAATTAATAAATTAAAGAAAATAATTATTGAAGGAATGTGGGGGATGGGTGATACTTGTACGAAGGAGAATTCTTAGGAATTTTTATTAAAACTTAAATTAAATGAGATTTAGGGAAAGAATGAAAGTTCAAAAACTCTATAAAAGAGAGGAAGGAGAAGGAAGAAGGGGATCGACTGTTAGTGTAATGTTACACTTCCAGAATAGTGACTTGACTGATTTACTTATGGGAGTTGGGATTTCCCAGCTCAGAGAGCAGTGGTAGCTCGGCCTTGTGAGTTGAGTTGGGAGCTAGACATACCCTCTGGATAGTGTGTGGCCCCTTTGTGGCTCAAGAGGCTAAGGGGGAAGCAGAGTACCCCTAGCATTGGCTGGGAGGTACCGGTAAGGTCTCGAAAGTCAACGAGTGGGAGCGACACAGAGTGCACAAATGTCACTCAGAGCAGGTGATCAAGCAATGTTACACTTTTCATTTTTGCATGATAGAAGTTATTAGGACCCTGGCCCTCTCCTAATGTTATCAACATTTTTATAGTGGCATTGTGAGATGAAAAATACTTGACTTAAATCTTCTTGGGTTCTCGTTAGATTGACTGGTTTTCTTTTTCTGTTCTTCGGTGATTTTAATTGTGTGACGGATATAAAAATATTTCTTCTTAACTTTACTGTTGCAAGTTGGTATTGGATAAAAAGGAAACTTTATGACCTCAGCGTTGCCGACCTTCCTTGGTTCTATGCGATCTCCAGCTGTGCCTTACGTTTTTGTTTTGTTTGCATTTTTTTTGCTTGGAGAGATAAACTTAGCTCCACGCTTGAAATCTGTATGACCTATGATTTTCTTGTCCTCTGAAAGTTGTTTGTGGAATTGTACCCTGCATTAATTCACCGCCTGTGCAAGGGAGATTTGTAAATTCTGATTTTTAACATTATAAATTCCTTACACTAACCCGTTTCTCCACTGAAATCTCTCTGCGGTAGTAATTATCCTACCTAGATGTTTTTTTTGTTGCATCTTATTATTGGGTATACTTGCACTTCTTTTTCATGAGCAAGACTTGCTCTTACATGATTGAATTCATTAGGCAAATTCACCAGGGCATTTTTATTGCATCTTATTGTTGGGTGTAGTTTAGTCTTTTTCTTTTCTGAGTGATATTATTTATGAGTGTTACCCTTAGGCTTCTTACCTGGGTGTTTCTTGAGGGAATTCCATCACCTGTGAGTCTCCAGACCTGAGTGACAACCATTCACTTGCGTGTCTGCACCCTTGAGCATTTAATTGGTGTGGCATCTTGAGTGAAGTGAGGAGCGTTGACTATCTTTACTGCTTGGCGTGAGGGCTAGCAAGTGGGTGCACGATGGGAAGCTTATTTTGGACCTGATTTGAAATCTCATTAAAATAACTCATTACCTTAACTACCATCTGGATGTCCAGCCTGTTTTCTTTGTCTCAAGGAAGGTTCGCCTAATAGCTTGAAGTCATGGTCTCCAGTTTTTAAAATCTTTTATGATAGAACACATTTATGGTTCATGAAGTATGGTTATGTCTACCTGGATAAATGGAATGATGTTCCATTGGAATTTTTTTTATATATAGATGGTTTAAATTTTGTATTGTTAAATCTGTTCTGTTTAAGTTTAACATAGTGGGTATGTTCAGGTTTACCTTTAAGTTAATGTTACTTGTTTCCTTTGGATGATTATCATTGATGAAAGAAAATTATAGTTGAACAACTATTAAATTGTTATATAGTTATACCTGATTTAAGTACACTGTTACTAGAGATCGCTACCATCATTGTTATTAGTAGTGTAGGAGTACTATAACTGGAGTTTAGCATCAACCCTTTTTGTTGTCTTGAATTTCAGATATCTCCGTACTAACCAAATTTTCAAATTTATACATGGTTGTTGGTTTATTATTTAAATTGTGTGAGTAATTGTTATTCAATTTTTATTGATTATAAAACTGCATATTCAGTTGACAATGACAAAGTTTCTCAGGAACAATACATAATTCAACCTTCGTGTTATGATACCTTCTATTTGCATTGATCTGTTCCCTATCCTATACTTGGTTGTACCTTTTAGTTGTCAGTGCATATCAACAACTAATACCACCTCACGAGGTTTCAAAAGTCATCTACAACAAGACACTCGTAGCTCATATCCAACTCCAGTTAGTGATAAGATAAACCTTTGGGAGTTGCTTATTTTCTTTGTGTAGCACTTATCTAATATGGATTAAATTAGACTAGTACTTAGTGTTAGTATGACCTATCTAATATGGATAATACTATATTAATTGGATCGTGATTGTGGACGGGGTAATTAAACTTGCGATTTTGGTTGTGTCTAATGTCTATTGAGTGTTGATGAATGGCTAGATCATGAATTATACAAGCTAGTTAAGATTTTGGTTAATGATTCTTTATATTTTAATTATTAATTAGTCAAAGATTTAGACCTTCTTAGTAACATCCATTAAACATTGAATCCAAGGGTACTCGGATGACAATTGGAAATTAAAACTTCACAATTTAAATTGTTTTAATACTAATTTAGATTACACCTTGATGTCATTAAGCACTTTAGACATGCAAGGTCAGCTCATATTGGAGAAGGGAATAGACTATGTTATTTACCTTACTTGTTTTATTAATGGTCACTGTTTTGTAATTTGATTAAAGGTACACCTCCCTTGCAATACTGTGATAGTAGTGAGTAAGCTAATGAGTTAATAATGATTCACTATCACATCATGCCTTAATGTATATAACCGTGTAGATTGCAATCTTGAGGGTTATGTTTTTCATTAGCTTAATAGGCTTGGTCTGCTTGTGTCGCGTGGGATGTAGACACCTCCTTGTTCCTCAAAATAGTCGCCAGCCCTGAGACCTTAAATGGTCAAAATCGATGGGAACTTGGGCTTGAGCGTTTCTTATGTGTCCTGGAGGTCCTAACCATTGCAGGGTAGGACAGGCAGATAGTTAGTTAGTCTTATTTATTTTGTCGGTTGATTGTTGTTCTTTGCTTGCAGATACTCGATGTGCATCTTAGATCATTATGTTGTTGTTGCGGTTGCATACGCCCTGTTCATTGTTGTGTGGTGACATAGAGTCGAATGTATTTATTACCCTTGTACACACATGCACACACAAAGGGAAAAAAAATAAAAAAAATTGCACTTGTTATAAGAGGTTTGTCATCGTAACGAGGAGGTTCATTACATATGGTATCAGAGCTAGGTTCAACCTGCGACTTGGGATCACTACAACTTTCGTTGATGTGAATGATTGATTATACTGTTGCTGATTGAGTTGAATTGTGCGTGTGCAGGTAATCATGGTTAGAGGATGCCGCAGAGGCAGACGACGGGGTGCGAGGGGAGGAGGCGAGACACCTCTAGTAGCATCCATGCTNGATACTCCTACACCCGAGAATGTAGGGAATACATCAGGACAAGAAAATATTTTTGGTAATTTTCTTTGATTTTGTTTAGTTTTGTTGTACTTTTGTGTATTTATATTTATGTCAAGTTAAATGTTGTAATTACTTTAAAATGTGTGTGTATACAATGTGTTTAGTGTGAAGGAAAACAATGAAAGAGTGTAACATCCCTCTCTGATGCACTGAGCGAACTTATTCTTCGAGGACACTTGCTCGCAAGTGATCCAGATTATTTTGATATTAAAACACTTGACTTTGATTATGATGCATCATGGGTAGATGAAATGTTGTTTTACTACATTGACCTAGATAAGTGCTATTGACTCGGTTTTACTGAGTGTGAAAGATTTTGGACCTTGAGGATGCAGAGACATCGATGGAACCCCTTGGACTCCGACTCAAGTCAGGGAGTGTGCTATTGGGGTTTGATTGATTTACTGTGATATTAGTATATTTGATTAGATGATATGATGTGGACATGTTCTGACATGATTTGTTGATGATGCAGGCTGACTATAGCTTACCAACCAAACTCACATATGGAGTAACAGGGTCACACATGACTACCAGAGAGGTTGAGGGAGAGGTGTGGACAACAACCCTACCACAACCTACTAGCATTCCCGCCGTGGCTCGAACTGTAGGTTAACAATTACCTAGATTGAGAGGACCCACGATGCCATGAGGGAAGACTACGACAGTCGCTTGCGATGATTCTAAGGGGTGCGCAATAAGGTGGGGGCCTTATTCCTTAGAAGGTCTTAGTCTCCCACAAGTTCACCTAGCAGAGTGTTGAATCCAGGGGTTATTGATGTCTACCAATCAGTCAAGAGGCGAGTGGTACCCTTGGAGCAAGTGGTGCATCCTGAAGGGCAAGTCTTGCAAAACAAACAAAAGAAGAGAGTGGCACCCTTGGAGCACGTGGTGCATACTGAAGGGCACGTTGCGCAAAAGAAACAAAAGAGGCGAGTGGCACCCTTGGAGCACCTAGTGTGTCTTGAAGGGCACATCCCATTGATGATGATAGAGGGATGAACCTAGATGGCCCTAAGACAAATAACACATTGAGAATTTTTAAAACAACTTCCCTAATTAAATATCCCCCAGTTCAGAATATAAGGCCTAAGTCTAAAACTTCACTAGGGGTAAAATTGTGTCTACCCTTGAGAAAACATCTCTATAAAAATAAAATAGTGAAATTTAAAATAAAAACCGCTTAAGTAATAATTTTGGTCTTCATAAATTTTTGGGGTAAAATGAAGAGAGTAAGAAATTAAATAAAGCCTGTAGATATAAAATGTAAAGAAGAAATTAATTATTTTAACTTTTGATAGTTTAAAAAGATACTAAATTAATAATAAAAGGAAGAAGAGGTTAAATTGCACAACTATCGTTTTTAGCTCTAATAGAAAGGGAAAGAGGGGAACTTATGATAAAAAGCGGGAGGTCAACTTAGTAAAGAATCTACATTTAAGAACCTTCTAAATTGAGATAAATTAGTAACTTCATAATAGGGAAAGCCTTTAAAACCTGTAAGGGAATCTAGGGACAATTAGGAGTAATTTTAGGAGTAACTCTAGGTGCGTGAGAGAAATAACACAATTAATAAATTAAAGAAAATAATTATTGAAGGAATGTGGGGGATGGGTGATACTTGTACGAAGGAGAATTCTTAGGAATTTTTATTAAAACTTAAATTAAATGAGATTTAGGGAAAGAATGAAAGTTCAAAAACTCTATAAAAGAGAGGAAGGAGAAGGAAGAAGGGGATCGACTGTTAGTGTAATGTTACACTTCCAGAATAGTGACTTGACTGATTTACTTATGGGAGTTGGGATTTCCCAGCTCAGAGAGCAGTGGTAGCTCGGCCTTGTGAGTTGAGTTGGGAGCTAGACATACCCTCTGGATAGTGTGTGGCCCCTTTGTGGCTCAAGAGGCTAAGGGGGAAGCAGAGTACCCCTAGCATTGGCTGGGAGGTACCGGTAAGGTCTCGAAAGTCAACGAGTGGGAGCGACACAGAGTGCACAAATGTCACTCAGAGCAGGTGATCAAGCAATGTTACACTTTTCATTTTTGCATGATAGAAGTTATTAGGACCCTGGCCCTCTCCTAATGTTATCAACATTTTTATAGTGGCATTGTGAGATGAAAAATACTTGACTTAAATCTTCTTGGGTTCTCGTTAGATTGACTGGTTTTCTTTTTCTGTTCTTCGGTGATTTTAATTGTGTGACGGATATAAAAATATTTCTTCTTAACTTTACTGTTGCAAGTTGGTATTGGATAAAAAGGAAACTTTATGACCTCAGCGTTGCCGACCTTCCTTGGTTCTATGCGATCTCCAGCTGTGCCTTACGTTTTTGTTTTGTTTGCATTTTTTTTGCTTGGAGAGATAAACTTAGCTCCACGCTTGAAATCTGTATGACCTATGATTTTCTTGTCCTCTGAAAGTTGTTTGTGGAATTGTACCCTGCATTAATTCACCGCCTGTGCAAGGGAGATTTGTAAATTCTGATTTTTAACATTATAAATTCCTTACACTAACCCGTTTCTCCACTGAAATCTCTCTGCGGTAGTAATTATCCTACCTAGATGTTTTTTTTGTTGCATCTTATTATTGGGTATACTTGCACTTCTTTTTCATGAGCAAGACTTGCTCTTACATGATTGAATTCATTAGGCAAATTCACCAGGGCATTTTTATTGCATCTTATTGTTGAGTGTAGTTTAGTCTTTTTCTTTTCTGAGTGATATTATTTCTGAGTGTTACCCTTAGGCTTCTTACCTGGGTGTTTCTTGAGGGAATTCCATCACCTGTGAGTCTCCAGACCTGAGTGACAACCATTCAGTTGTGTGCCTGCACCCTTGAGCATTTAATTGGTGTGGCATCTTGAGTGAAGTGAGGAGCGTTGACTATCTTTACTGCTTGGCATGAGGGCCAGCAAGTGAGTGCACGATGGGAAGCTTATTTTGGACCTGATTTGAAATCTCATTAAAATAACTCATTGCCTTAACTACCATCTGGATGTCCAACCTGTTTTCTTTGTCTCAAGGAAGGTTCGCCTAATAGATTGAAGTCATGGTCTCCAGTTTTTAAAATCTTTTATGATAGAACACATTTATGGTTCATGAAGTATGGTTATGTCTACCTGGATAAATGGAATGATGTTCCATTGGAATTTTTTTATATATATAGATAGTTTAAATTTTGTATTGTTAAATCTGTTCTGTTTAAGTTTAACATAGTGGGTATGTTCAGGTTTACCTTTAAGTTAATGTTACTTGTTTCCTTTGGATGATTATCATTGATGAAAGAAAATTATAGTTGAACAACTATTAAATTGTTATATAGTTATACCTGATTTAAGTACACTGTTACTAGAGATCGCTACCATCATTGTTATTAGTAGTGTAGGAGTACTATAACTGGAGTTTAGCATCAACCCTTTTTGTTGTCTTGAATTTCAGATATCTCCGTACTAACCAAATTTTCAAATTTATACATGGTTGTTGGTTTATTATTTAAATTGTGTGAGTAATTGTTATTCAATTTTTATTGATTATAAAACTGCATATTCAGTTGACAATGACAAAGTTTCTCAGGAACAATACATAATTCAACCTTCGTGTTATGATACCTTCTATTTGCATTGATCTGTTCCCTATCCTATACTTGGTTGTACCTTTTAGTTGTCAGTGCATATCAACAACTAATACCACCTCACGAGGTTTCAAAAGTCATCTACAACAAGACACTCGTAGCTCATATCCAACTCCAGTTAGTGATAAGATAAACCTTTGGGAGTTGCTTATTTTCTTTGTGTAGCACTTATCTAATATGGATTAAATTAGACTAGTACTTAGTGTTAGTATGACCTATCTAATATGGATAATACTATATTAATTGGATCGTGATTGTGGACGGGGTAATTAAACTTGCGATTTTGGTTGTGTCTAATGTCTATTGAGTGTTGATGAATGGCTAGATCATGAATTATACAAGCTAGTTAAGATTTTGGTTAATGATTCTTTATATTTTAATTATTAATTAGTCAAAGATTTAGACCTTCTTAGTAACATCCATTAAACATTGAATCCAAGGGTACTCGGATGACAATTGGAAATTAAAACTTCACAATTTAAATTGTTTTAATACTAATTTAGATTACACCTTGATGTCATTAAGCACTTTAGACATGCAAGGTCAGCTCATATTGGAGAAGGGAATAGACTATGTTATTTACCTTACTTGTTTTATTAATGGTCACTGTTTTGTAATTTGATTAAAGGTACACCTCCCTTGCAATACTGTGATAGTAGTGAGTAAGCTAATGAGTTAATAATGATTCACTATCACATCATGCCTTAATGTATATAACCGTGTAGATTGCAATCTTGAGGGTTATGTTTTTCATTAGCTTAATAGGCTTGGTCTGCTTGTGTCGCGTGGGATGTAGACACCTCCTTGTTCCTCAAAATAGTCGCCAGCCCTGAGACCTTAAATGGTCAAAATCGATGGGAACTTGGGCTTGAGCGTTTCTTATGTGTCCTGGAGGTCCTAACCATTGCAGGGTAGGACAGGCAGATAGTTAGTTAGTCTTATTTATTTTGTCGGTTGATTGTTGTTCTTTGCTTGCAGATACTCGATGTGCATCTTAGATCATTATGTTGTTGTTGCGGTTGCATACGCCCTGTTCATTGTTGTGTGGTGACATAGAGTCGAATGTATTTATTACCCTTGTACACACATGCACACACAAAGGGAAAAAAAATAAAAAAAATTGCACTTGTTATAAGAGGTTTGTCATCGTAACGAGGAGGTTCATTACATATGGTATCAGAGCTAGGTTCAACCTGCGACTTGGGATCACTACAACTTTCGTTGATGTGAATGATTGATTATACTGTTGCTGATTGAGTTGAATTGTGCGTGTGCAGGTAATCATGGTTAGAGGATGCCGCAGAGGCAGACGACGGGGTGCGAGGGGAGGAGGCGAGACACCTCTAGTAGCATCCATGCTTGAGGGGTCGAACCCCCAAGGAAATGAGCAGGTTCTCGGGTAGGAGCAGATAGCAGTTGGTGATGTAGTCAGAATGATGAGATCCTTTCAGCGCATGTCTGAGGCACTGATTAGCCATTTGGACAGAGATGAGGCCAGGGCACCGACACCTGTTGAGGCTCCACTGTGCACTCCAGTCGGTACTAGTAGCATTCACCGCAAACTTGAGAAGGTCAAGTTTCCTAAGTTCTTTGGTGCCCCAAACAAAGCAACCGCCGAGGCATGGTTGGAGAACATGGTGATGTGCTTTGCACGTCGCGATTATACCTCCAAAATAAAGGTTCGCATGGTAGTCTTTGAACTGAAGGGGATCACTCTTCTATGGTGGAAGATGCTCCTACCRCAGCTGAACATGGTCGTTGAAGACATGTCATGGGAACTATTCGAGGAAYGGTTTCGAGAGYGATACCTTTTAGAGGAATTCATTGAGMGTTAGCTCAATGAGTTCAACACCCTRCGACAGGGAGGTCGTACGGTGCCCAAGTATGATTTATATAAGCTAGATAAGATTTTGGTTAATGATTCTTTATATTTTAATTATTAATTAGTCAAAGATTCAGACCTACTTAGTAATTTCCATTAAACATTGAATCCAAGGGTACTCAGATGACAATTGGAAATTAAAAATTTTCAATTTAAATTGTTTTAAGACTAATTTAGATTACACCTTGATGTCATTATGCACTTTCGACATGCAAGGTTGGCTCGTATTGGAGAATGAAATAGACTGTGTTATTTACCTTACTTGTTTTATTAATGGTCTCTATCTTGTAATTTGATTAAAGGTACACCTCCCTTGCAATACTGTGATAGTAGTGAGTAATCTAATGAGTTAATAATGATTCACTATCGCATCATGCCTTAATGTAGATAACCATGTATATTTCAATCTTGAGGGTTATGTTTGTCATTAGCTTAGTAGGCTTGCTCTACTTGTGTCGGGTGGGATGTAGACACCTCCTTGTTCCTCAAAACAGTCGCCAGCCCTGAGAGCTTAAATGGTCAAAATCAATGGGAACCTAGGCTTGAGTTTTGCTTATGTGTCCTGGAGGTCCTAACCATTGCAAGGTAGGACGGGCGGGTAGTTAGTCAGTCTTATTTATTTTGTCGATTGATTGTCATTCCTTGCTTGCAGATACTTGATGTGTTTCTTAGATTGTTATGTTGTTGTTGCAGTTGCATGCACTATGTACGTCATTGTGTGGTGATGTACAGTCGAATGTATTTATTACCCTTGTACACATGCGCACACACAAAAATAAAAAATAAAAAATAAAAAAATAAAAAATTGCACTTGTTATAAGAGGTTTGTTGTTGTAACGAGAAGGTTCATTACAAAGAGAGAGTGGGTGTCACAAATAATATAATGTTGGTGAAGAGGGTGAAGATGGATTTAGGAGGCGATGTTATCAAGAAACAAAATATTACACGCCTACGTCCACCTATCCTTCGAATGTTTGTGGTGAGTTTCCTTGGGAAGGGATTACTGAAGCAACGACCCTTGAGCGATGCTCAAGTGTTAAAAGCAGGTTGGAAAATGATTCAAAGAGCTTGGATCTCGCTCGAAAGAGTAAACAAAGATTGCATATTGTTTTTCATTCATTGAAAAACTTTATGGATGCATATCAAAAAATGGGGCCAACCACTGACAATTTTATCGATTTGATGAGGCAACGAAAGTCAAAGATGATGGGCCTTGATAAATGTGATGTAGTAAAAAATAAATTTTCAAAAGAAAACACAATTTTGATGCTCAATTTCAAACATGGGACACAACGAAAGATGTTGAATGTGTAATATTTTAAGCACCCCAACATAGCACGACATCCATATAACATATTTTTGGTAGCATATGGGAAATTGTCATGGAACAATGAGGTTCCACATTATTTTTCTAGATACTTTTATGTAGAGTTTTTCATGGACATGAATATTGATTATACTAGTCTATTGTCTGATTATTATGGGCTTGGTAAATGATGGAAAAATGATCGAAAATGGGCATATCAAAATGCGACATTGCAGAGGCTTCCACGACCTTTAGTATCTCACCCAACATGGGAATTTGTTTCACATTAAGAGTTGTGAGCTTCATAAGAGGTTGAAAAAGAGGCTAGGAATACAATCAGAGAAAATTTGAAATCAATTTTTTATGGTGTTGATGTTGGTTTCAACCATCAGCAAGCGGAAGCCAATTCTCGGGCCATTTTTGTTTATAAAACATATGCAGAGTTATATACTGTAACGAACCGCTTCGTTACGACAACCATTCTAGTGACAGGTGAATTTTTTTTTTTTTT
>JZKD02S1222315.1:0-12435 GCA_000966675.3 Picea glauca | reverse complement strand
GGAACCTATTTGTATCTCATCTTATAGTTGGGTACTCTGATTGTCTTTGATTCATACCAATTCCATGTGTTTCCATACTTTTTCATCCAGTCGAAGAGTGCTCTTATTGGTGTCACATTACATTCTTGGTACTCGTCAAGTCAATGCGGCCAATTCAGTTGTTGTACCTCATCATGTTCGAGGGAAGTTTCACTTCAAACCATCCATCTACAATATTTCCTATGTCAATCCATACTCATTTGATTCACTAGATTACATCACTTCCATGTGTCATTTTCATGTTGATGATCGGGGATACATCAAAGCCCTCCTTCAATGAGTCTTTTCATGTCTATTTCAACACATCACCTGGGAATTATACTTATAAAACAATTAGTACCTTGGTACCTAAATGCCTCAATGGAAGGCCTCCTCACTTCTGACAGTAGGATGACATCATTTACCTCTAATCAGATGATTTCACAAATGTTCAACCTCAACTCATTTATTCACATTCATTGGAATGTACTAGTGTACCTTGGGATTGATTGACATAATTGGTGATTTCCCTTGCACTTTTTAATGATTTACCTCAATGATTAGTAATCAAGTGGTTTCTACCATGTTTGACATCAAATAATCTATTTGCACAGATAAATTCGTACCACATCGGGATTGGAATGAAGACCCTAGGTTAAGCATTCACTCTGTTATCTCATTTTCCCAAGTTGTGAAGGAGATCATTTGAGCATGTTGATATATATATTATCACAGAGATCCACATTATATTGGTCTGTGGCTATTTTTTATCATCTCATAGCTCCACTGTGTATTTTTCATGGCTATGATCAATTCATGTCATGGAGGTATATATCTACATTATATCTCTAGTGGCCATATCCTTAGTATTTTTCATGGATCTGTAGTGTATTGTTCGGCGGTCGTTCTTTGAGTCATTCTGTATTTCGAGCATAGGTATTCCTGCCTTGGAAGTGGAACATATATTAATATTGTTTGATGGTTGTTTTCATCTTCTACCAGGTTCTCCAACTCCACACCCTTCCATTGAAGAATTTTAAATTGTTTCGACCATCAATTTCACTTTTGACCTCACACTTTACAGGGGCATCTATTACACATCAAAATTCCACACTCAAGTACCTCACCCTAAGTGTCACAAGTGTCATAAAAGTATCATATGCACCTTGCTAAGTTTTGCATACACCTTGACACCATGAAAAAATATATTTCACAATACCTAGTCAATAAGGAGGAAAAGTATATCATTTGAAGGTCAAAATACTATGTGCACGTGAATTATTTATTAATATTCATAAAAAGGAAATTAATTTAGTGTGAGAATCCACCTCACATTTAGTTTCCTAATATCACGGGGAGGTTGAGAATGTCATGGATGGTTGAGATATTTTCTCAAACCAAAATCCTAATTTGGTGGATCTTGAGAGATATTTCCTCCTTAAAATCGTTGAGAGATATTTTCTCTCTAAAATCCTTGAGAGATATTTTCTCCCTAAAATTCTTCGAGATCCCATTTTAGTGGATCTAGTGAGTGATCTTATACATGGTGGTTAGGCCTCCAAATCCTATATAATGAGGGCTTTCCAGGGAGAAGAGAAGGGAGATTAAAGGGACAAAAACCTTTGATTTTTTAGGAAGGTTGGAGACATCAGAATTATGATCATGGGATTCTTGTAAGGGTTGGACAAGGAGAGCTTGGAGGAGTTGCAGCTAACATCATTCGTTGTCTCCAAGTTTTCTTTGTTATCATTTAATATACTTGGTATATTCCCTTCAAGTATGTGATTTCATGTGTTTTTCTATGTTTAATTTGATTTGCATAGATGAGTTTTCTTTTCCTAATCCATTAGAGTATAAGGAAGTCATTTGTTTTTTTCTATTCATTAAAAGTATTGATTTGCACCAGGAATTGGATCAAGTTTGCATATAGGAGAAGCTAGGAAAAACGTTGTAAAAATAGTACATCCTACTTTACCTTCTCCTCTTTTCTTTGATAACAAAAATGATTTTATAGGAAGGGTAGTGTCAAAATGACTGTTTCTGTCTTGGTATAGGGGTGAATAATACAAGGGAAAGTTCACATGTCCGCAGGGGAATATATCCATAACACATATACCTAGGTATAAATATTTCCTTAGTTTAGGTTGATATTCCCTTGTTTGATTTTACATCAACGAGATCCCATAGTGAGATAAGTTCCTCCATGTTTTCCTAAAATGGATCTCTGATGATACTTCCTTATCACTTTTCACTCTAACTAATTATGGTGTTAAGGTCTCTTTCCTTGATTTCTCATTGATAGTACTATGAATCCCTTTGAGCTAATAAATATTCCCAACATTCTATTTTTTCATTATAATATGTGGGAATATAGGTTTTCACATTATTGAAAATCTCACCCATATGAAAATGAATGAGACTTGTCAAAATCCAATGCTAAGACTCACAAGTATAGTTCAAAAAATGAAAGGAGCTATGTAGATTGTGCATATTACACTAGAGGCTCCTCTTGATCTAACTACCTATCCTTCACTATTGAACCATTGTTCCTTTGTAATATATAGGGATTCCTCTGCCCAAATATTTGTTTCCTAGAGTAGGAAGACCATATTCCTTTCAATTTTTAGCAGATCCTTTATTTATTTCACTTCATTTCTACTAGTTAGTCTCATACAATCCTAGGAAATGACCTTTATCATTTATTACTATCTTCATGGGGACACCTTGTTGGGGGGTGAACATCAATTTCATTTCTTTTGATTTATTGTCCCATGCCAGAATTTTCTAGTGTGATTTTCTTACTAATATCCTTTTCCTAATCATCTTGTTACCCTCATATTTCTTTGGAGGGTTTTATCACTATTATCTTTTGGTATTTTTCCTCAGCCACCTCTTCGTTATTACCCATATATGATTTATGCCATCGAAATTTATGCATCTCTTTATGATGTGGGATATTTTTTGAGGAATAATTAATTTGATATGGGGAGTATTTTGTTTCTACCTCACATTTAGATGCAATTACTTTTGTATATTGGAAATGGGTCTGGCTCAATATTTTCCTCTGTTGGCGCGAAGTGGGTAGACCCATGTTTCAATGTTAATTAACCAAAAAAACCATGAGATATTGACCCTTTAGACATTACCTGCAAGAAATTGAAGTCTCACTTGAGGTATCTATGGGGACTACAGAAATTGATTTTTTGTAGTGTTGAAGGGATGGGATACATTTATCATAACCATTATACTTAGCATTCATTCATTATAGCTTATATTTTGTGTGGAGAACCATCAAAATAGATAACATTCTTATATTAACCAAACATGCATTATGTTCACACAATAAATATAAAAGTAAACAAACACATCAAAGCATAACATAGAGACACCATATTTTAACTTGGTTCACCCAAGATGGGCTACATCCACAATGAAAGGACTCTTATATTATTATTCTGTAATATTCCAGATATAAAATAGTTTGCATAACAAAAATAATTCTCTAGAAATGGTAGATAAACAATGATATAACCATAACAACACCACAATAATACCAAAATAATACCAGAATAACACTAGAAAGATCACTTTGATTACTGAGAGAAATGTTCACTTGCCTCTTTGAGGGGGAAACCTCCAGTAGAGAAGAGATCTATTAAAATAATATCCAAGAAAAAACTTCTCATACCTTCGACTCCTATTTATACTAAATATGTCTATCAAAAGAACAATCTAGAGGAAGATCCTTCTAGAAGCGGAAGCTTCTATTAGGTCTTCTTACATTGGACTTATTCTTCCTTATTGATAGGCCTTATAAATATTGACCTTTATTACATTGAAATATATTATTCTACCTATGTGAGAGGTTAGGTCCCTAAAATGTCCTCCCCCTCAAAAATATCCTTGTCCTCAAGGCTTGAGATGAGGAAATTGTTGCAGAATGCTAGCTAGTTCCCAAGTGGCATCTGTTGGAGTTGTATATTTCCATTGGAATAACACTTCCTTTATGACTTGTTGATGCAGATGATGCCCACACTGGTCCAAAACTTCTTGTTGTTGTATCCAAATGGAGCCTTATTCTTCCAACTCATGAAGGTTGGTTTACGTTTTCCACTTAGTTCCAATCACCTTATTTAAAAAGGAAACATGAAAAACAAGATGGAGCTTAGAATGACTAGGAAAAGCTAAATGATAGGCCACTTGTTCCACACCCTTGAGAATGATAAAAGGACCATAAAATTTGGGTGTCAGATTCTAACAATGGTCATCCTTGAGGGAATTTTTCTTGTAATGTTGTAGTCGAAGAAACACATGATCTCCTTTTGCAAATTGGCGTTCAAAGAGACCTTGATTTGCTTGTTTATTCATGTGATTATAGGCCATGACCAAATTATCTTTGAGGGTATGGAGAATAGCCTCTAGAACTATAAGCGTTTGGTCAACCTCCTGGACCTTTGAGACACCTGGAAAATATGAGAGAAATAAAGGTGGATTTTGTCCATATACTTCTTCAAAAGGAGTCATGCAGGTGGTTGTATGGTAATAAGTGTTTTACCACCATTCAGCTAGTGGTAACCATTCAGCCCATTGATTTTTCCTTTACGATGAAAAATACCTCAAATATGTTTCCAAACACTTGTTGACAACTTCAGTTTGACCATCAGTCTGGGGGTGATAAGTTGTTCTAAGATGAAATTGGGTGCCTTGTATATTGAACAGTTCTTGCCAAAAATTGTTGGTGAAAGTGGGGTCGAGATCAGAAAAAATAGAATGAGGCATTCCATGAATCTTGAAGAATTGATCCATGAAAGGTTGAGCCATTGTGGATATTGTAAATGGGCATTGAAGAGAACATAAATGAGCATACTTGGAAATATGATCAACTACCACCATGATTACTGATTTATTTCTTGATTTAGGTAAGCCTACAATAAATCCATAGAGATATACCGCCAAATAACAGGTGGAATTAGAAGCAGTTGTAGTGTGTCAGGAGATTTGACATTTTCTCCCGTGTTGCAATGAAATGCATCACATTCAACCACAAAATTGTGAATGTATTGTTTCATACCATCCTATAAAAAATAACGTTTGACCCGGTTATAGGTTTTGGTAAACCCAAAGTGCCCAACGATGGGTGTAGCATGAAGCTCAGAAAGTACCCTAGATTTAGGATTTGATTGTTTACTTAATACAAATGAAATTTGTATTGAAGATCATCATTGAGACAAGAGTACCCTAGGGAGACCAGAGAATTGGACTGCAATTGTTTTATTAGATGTGAACTTTTGGGATCATGTAGCCATTACTGGTGAACATCTTGGAGCCAATCTGGTACAATGAAGGAGAGATAAAAAAGGGACCCGCCTTCTTTATATTTTCTGGAAAGTGCATTAGGAACCACATTCTCTTTTCCTTTCTTGTAAATGATCTCATAATCATATACAAAGAGCTTAGTCACCCATTTTTGTTGTTCTTGGAAGGAAAGGCATTGTTCTAGAAAATACTTGAGGCTTTGATGATCTGTCTTAATTTGGAAGTGTTTCCCCAATAGATAAGGGAGCCAAAGATCCACGACATGTAGAATAACCAACATTTTCTTTTCATATATTGATTTTCCCAAATGTCGCTCCAACAATTGTTTGTTGGTAAAAGCCAAAGGCCTGCCTCTTGCATAAGGACTCCGCCAATTCATTTCTTGGAAGCATCACATTCCTGGACAAAGGTCTTTGTGAAATCAAGAAGGGCTAGGACTGGAGTGGTGCACATGGCCATCTTCGAAGTTTGAAAATCCTGAGAATCTTTTGAAGTCCAAGTGAAATAATTCTTTTTAAGGAGAGCAGTGAGAGGTGCCGCATTATTTCCATAATTCTTAACAAACTTGCAATAATAACCTTTTAAACCCAGAAATCCATGAAATCTTTTGAGATTCTTTGGGTGAGTCCAATCTTGCATATACTCAATATTTTTTGGATCCACCCTGACACCGGCCTTGACAACAAGATTACCCAAGTGCTTGACTTCTGAGGCACCAAAAGAACATTTATATTGTTTGAGGAAAATTTGGTGCTAAGAGAGTAGATGGAGAACTCAATCCACATGAGCAGGATGGGTTGCGCAGGTTCTACTATAGAAGAGGATATCATCAAATAAAAATAAGACAAAATGATATAGAAAAGGATGGAAGACATGATTCATGAGGCTTTGGAAAGTGGATGGAGCATTACACAAGCCAAAGGGCATGACCAAAAACTCATAGTGGCCCTCCTGATTTCTGAACGCAGTCTTAGGAATGTCTTCCTCATTCATATGGATCTAGTGGTATCTAGAATGAAGATCAAGTTTACTAAAGAACTAGGAGCCACTTAATTCATCCAAGAGGTCATCAATGACAGGATTGGAAAATTTGTCTTTAATGTTGAGTTTTTTTAGGACGCAGAAGTTAGGAAACATGCACCAAGAACCTTCTTTCTTAAGGACCATGACCATATGAGAAGAATAGGGGCTTGTACTAGGGCATATAACACCTATGTTGATAAATTATTGAACAATTTTCTCAATTTCATTTTTTTCAGAAAAGGGATGACAATAGGGATGGATATTGGGAGGAAGGCTTCCTGGGACAAGGGGAATGGAATGATCATGAACACCACAGGAAGGAGGGAGTCCCTAGGGGGTGGAAAAAACCACTTGATGTTTAGAGAGGATGGATTAGAGGTCTTATGACACAAATGGTGTCTCAATATCTTGTATGGCATGGAGTTGGGCAATAATGTTAGAATGACCTTTTTTTAGCATCTTTTCCATGCGATGGGAACTAATGATCTCTGGAGAACTGGTGGCGATGCCTTGGCACTTATATTGTCCCTCCTGGTCAAATTGCATGGTTAATTCCTTAAAATCCACGAGAATGTGACCCAAAGTCCTTAGCCATTCTTCACCCAACACAATGTAACAACCTCCCATGTCAATAGAAAACAAATGAGATTTCAGATGGTACTCACCAATTTAGAGACACACATTTTCACAATGCCCTCCACATTTCATGGACCCTCCATTGGCAATCATGATTTGAAAATTATTGATGGCATGGATATAAAAATTAGTTTCTTGGGGAATGCGGTGATAAATAAAATGATGGGTGCTTCCACTATCAACAAGAATGATGACCTTCCTATGTTTAATGTAACCAATTAGCTTGAGGGTTTGGGGAGAAAAGAAGCCAGTGAGAGAATTTAGGGAAATGACCAGTTCTACTTCAGGAGGGTTAGAGGGAGGGGTCATGTCAGTGGGTTTAGGTGACATGGAAACAAGGGGAGCCTCAACATCCTCTTCTAAAACATCCTTCGAGATGGACATAAAATGATTTTGTTCCTTACGCTTGTGCCTGAGAAAATATTTTTCATCACAATTATAAAAAAGGCCTTTAATTTGGTGTTCATCCATTTCGGCCCTGGTCAATTTTTGGATCTTTAGTGGACTAGAAGGAGGAGTGGGAGTGACTGGTTTAGTGCGAGGAATAAAGGAGGTTTTTCAATTTTTAGAAGAGACAACCTNTTGATCCATGAAAGGTTGAGCCATTGTGGATATTGTAAATGGGCATTGAAGAGAACATAAATGAGCATACTTGGAAATATGATCAACTACCACCATGATTACTGATTTATTTCTTGATTTAGGTAAGCCTACAATAAATCCATAGAGATATACCGCCAAATAACAGGTGGAATTAGAAGCAGTTGTAGTGTGTCAGGAGATTTGACATTTTCTCCCGTGTTGCAATGAAATGCATCACATTCAACCACAAAATTGTGAATGTATTGTTTCATACCATCCTATAAAAAATAACGTTTGACCCGGTTATAGGTTTTGGTAAACCCAAAGTGCCCAACGATGGGTGTAGCATGAAGCTCAGAAAGTACCCTAGATTTAGGATTTGATTGTTTACTTAATACAAATGAAATTTGTATTGAAGATCATCATTGAGACAAGAGTACCCTAGGGAGACCAGAGAATTGGACTGCAATTGTTTTATTAGATGTGAACTTTTGGGATCATGTAGCCATTACTGGTGAACATCTTGGAGCCAATCTGGTACAATGAAGGAGAGATAAAAAAGGGACCCGCCTTCTTTATATTTTCTGGAAAGTGCATTAGGAACCACATTCTCTTTTCCTTTCTTGTAAATGATCTCATAATCATATACAAAGAGCTTAGTCACCCATTTTTGTTGTTCTTGGAAGGAAAGGCATTGTTCTAGAAAATACTTGAGGCTTTGATGATCTGTCTTAATTTGGAAGTGTTTCCCCAATAGATAAGGGAGCCAAAGATCCACGACATGTAGAATAACCAACATTTTCTTTTCATATATTGATTTTCCCAAATGTCGCTCCAACAATTGTTTGTTGGTAAAAGCCAAAGGCCTGCCTCTTGCATAAGGACTCCGCCAATTCATTTCTTGGAAGCATCACATTCCTGGACAAAGGTCTTTGTGAAATCAAGAAGGGCTAGGACTGGAGTGGTGCACATGGCCATCTTCGAAGTTTGAAAATCCTGAGAATCTTTTGAAGTCCAAGTGAAATAATTCTTTTTAAGGAGAGCAGTGAGAGGTGCCGCATTATTTCCATAATTCTTAACAAACTTGCAATAATAACCTTTTAAACCCAGAAATCCATGAAATCTTTTGAGATTCTTTGGGTGAGTCCAATCTTGCATATACTCAATATTTTTTGGATCCACCCTGACACCGGCCTTGACAACAAGATTACCCAAGTGCTTGACTTCTGAGGCACCAAAAGAACATTTATATTGTTTGAGGAAAATTTGGTGCTAAGAGAGTAGATGGAGAACTCAATCCACATGAGCAGGATGGGTTGCGCAGGTTCTACTATAGAAGAGGATATCATCAAATAAAAATAAGACAAAATGATATAGAAAAGGATGGAAGACATGATTCATGAGGCTTTGGAAAGTGGATGGAGCATTACACAAGCCAAAGGGCATGACCAAAAACTCATAGTGGCCCTCCTGATTTCTGAACGCAGTCTTAGGAATGTCTTCCTCATTCATATGGATCTAGTGGTATCTAGAATGAAGATCAAGTTTACTAAAGAACTAGGAGCCACTTAATTCATCCAAGAGGTCATCAATGACAGGATTGGAAAATTTGTCTTTAATGTTGAGTTTTTTTAGGACGCAGAAGTTACGAAACATGCACCAAGAACCTTCTTTCTTAAGGAACATGACCATATGAGAAGAATAGGGGCTTGTACTAGGGCATATAACACCTATGTTGAGCAATTATTGAACAATTTTCTCAATTTCATTTTTTTCGGAAAAGGGATGACAATAGGGATGGATATTGGGAGGAAGGCTTCCTAGGACAAGGGGAATGGAATGATCATGAACACCACGGGAAGGAGGGAGTCCCTAGGGCATGGAAAAAACCACTTGATGTTTAGAGAGGATGGATTAGAGGTCTTATGACACAAAGGGTGTCTCAATATCTTGTATGGCATGGAGTTGGGCAATAATGTTAGAATGACATTTTTTTAGCATCTTTTCCATGCGATGGGAACTGATGATCTCTGGAGAACTGGTGGCGATGCCTTGGCACTTATATTGTCCCTCCTGGTCAAATTGCATGGTTAATTCCTTAAAATCCACGAGAATGGGACCCAAAGTCCTTAGCCATTCTTCACCCAACACAATGTAACAACCTCCCATGTCAATAGAAAACAAATGAGATTTCAGGTGGTACTCACCAATTTAGAGACACACATTTTCACAATGCCCTCCACATTTCATGGATCCTCCATTGGCAATCATGATTTGAAAATTATTGATGGCATGGATATAAAAATTAGTTTCTTGGGGAATGCTATGATGAATAAAATGATGGGTGCTTCCACTATCAACAAGAATGATGACCTTCCTATGTTTAATGTAACCAATTAGCTTGAGGGTTTGGGGAGAAAAGAAGCCAGTGAGAGAATTTAGGGAAATGACCAGTTCTACTTCAGGAGGGTTAGAGGGAGGGGTCATGTCAGTGGGTTTAGGTGACATGGAAACAAGGGGAGCCTCAACATCCTCTTCTAAAACATCCTTCGAGATGGACATAAAATGATTTTGTTCCTTACGCTTGTGCCTGAGAAAATATTTTTCATCACAATTATAAAAAAGGCCTTTAATTTGGTGTTCATCCATTTCGGCCCTGGTCAATTTTTGGATCTTTAGTGGACTAGAAGGAGGAGTGGGAGTGACTGGTTTAGTGCGAGGAATAAAGGAGGTTTTTCAATTTTTAGAAGAGACAACCTGTTGTTCTTCCTTATCTCTTTTAGTAGCGTCCAACCAACTCTGAGGCTGATCCATGAGAACATGAGAACAAATCTCATCCTTGAGGCCACTGATAAAACATTCTCGAAAAAAAGCATCAGACATGCCCTCTATACGAAACTCCAATCGCTCAAAAGTGGTTATAAAGTCTTCCACTGTGCTAGATTGTTTCAACTTTGTCAAACAACATAAATGGTTGATGTCAGTGTCAAATCATTCATAAATATCTACCACAAAGTGTGTCCAAGCCACATACCCTTCACGGGCATTTTTCTCCATTGCCAATGTTCTTGATCTAGATGGAGAACAACATACCGAAGTTTTTCCAACTCATCCGTAATGCCATACAAAGAGAAATAATGTTCCATTTGAGTTACCCATCCAGTGGGATATGAACCATCAAATTTGTTCACATCCACACATGGAAGGCGTAGGTCACATTGAAAGTGATGGGGCTAAAAATTATGGGAATGAGAGGAATTTTTACCTTCGGTTTGAAAAGGTGGGTGAGATGATGGGAGATCTACATGGATATCCATCATGGTGCAGATCATCATAGTGAAGGATTCAATTTGGGTATAAAGGCCTTGTTTTAGGTCCTCTATTTTGGCATTGATGGAGGAATGCATGTTTTCATTGACAGTGGAAATATTTGCATTGCGTTGTCTCACTTCTTGTTGGGTTTCTGTGAAATTATAGTGCAAGAATTTGAAGCGAGCTTCCAAGTCTTGGCTACGAGTGTGGGCCACGAGTGTGGGCCATGATGAAGAGGGAACACAAAAAAGGGGCGGACCACACAGAAAATGGGTTATGGGTGGTGGAGTGTATCACAACAATCAGGGCAACGAGTTGAATCCAATGGGGTAAATCCCAAATAAGGGTGTTGGAAAGGGGATGGGTCCAGGAGAAATTTTTTTTTACTGAAAAATGATAACTATGAATCCGATAAGGGAAAAGAGATAACCCCAATGAGATAGGTCTCAAATAATGGTGCCAATAGGATCCAAATGTTATTTTATACTGCTATGGATTTATACTCTGATCTGAAGAATATTGTAGGGATAAAATGCCCAAATTCTTAACAGGAAGAAGTGTGTAGTAATTTCATAGCCTGAATACAGGAGACAGAACTGCATGAAAATACATATTGTTTGTTTTGTTTGGTTTCTATTCCAAGGGTTAGGGCATTCAAGGGTTCTACAGAAAATGGTTTTGTTTATGTTATAGCTCTGTGATATACATGCGGGGCCCAGTGATAGTACTCGACCCAATATCTCAGGGCTCTAACTAAGGAGGCTAGACCATGCCCTTAGCTATAATACTTGACTACCCAAGTACTAGAGAGTATATTCTAGATTTTTGTTCTTAGTGGCACTATAACAGTCAGGTGGTTGATCAATTTATCTATGGAGGGCTTCAGGAGATCTAGGTTGATCCATATATAAGTGTTGTCTGATGCACTACCACTCGAAGGGGTACCAATAGGGGTTACAAGGGTGGCCAATAGATGTGCTCTTAAGTACGACTTGTATTTCCTGTGTATATGAATTCCTCATTGTGGATTTATGCATGTAACCACAGATCTCTGTAGCTTAAAGACCTCGGAATACGTCTCTACCCTGAAAAAATTTAAAACTAGAATTTTCTTCCGAGGAAGGTGCTCTGATACCACTTGTAATATTCTAGAAATAAAATAGTATGAAAAACATAAATAATTATCTTGAAATGGCAGATAAGAAATTATATAACCATAACAAAACCACTATAATACCAAAATAATACCAGAATAACACCAGAAATACCACTTTGATTATTGAGAGCAATGTTCACTTGCCACTTTGAGGGGGAAACCTCCAATAGAGTAGATCTCTATTACAATAATATCCAAGACAAAAATTCTCATCCCCTCGACTTCTATTTATACTAAATATATCTATCAAAAGAACAATCTAGAGGAAGATCCTTCTAGAAGAAGAATCTTCTTTTAGGTCTTCTTACATCGGACTTATTCGTCCTTATTGCTAGGCCTTATTAATATTAAACTTTATTACATGGAAATATATTATTCTACCTATGTGAGGG
>JZKD02S1222304.1:0-12435 GCA_000966675.3 Picea glauca | reverse complement strand
AGTGGGCAATTCAACACTTTATCTTCTGTAGAGAGTGTTGTTGGGGATACTAATGATGGCACTAGCAGTGAGAGACATGAGGTGGCACCTCAACATGACTGTGATAAGGAGTCACACCACTTAGCAGGATAGCTGAGAGTCAGTGAGGATATGTTCATAGCAGCCACTAGGCGTTGTGATGACACACATGCATTGGTGGTTGATTACTATTGGAGAGAATCAGTGACACATGGTAGTGCATATGAAGGATTTTCCATGGATGAACTTCATACCCTCAGGGAGAGAATGTCTATGATGAGGACTGAGTACCAACAGTAGTTGACAGATAGGGACTACCTCTTCTGGATTGGCGAGTTGTATCATAGGGCCTTGAGGGCGCGGGAGTTGGAGGTGGACCGACTCACTCAGGAGTTGGAGAGCACTTGAGGATTCTTGAGAGGCACACAGACAACCCTTCAAGATTCAAAGTCCGGATCAGAGGATCTTCTTGAGGAGATTCGTCAGAGGTCCACTTCATCTATCCTAGTGGACAGTAAGATATGTCCTTCGGTGACATGGCTAGAGGATGTTGGTGGTATAGCAAGGGATCACCAATTGATGGAGGACCCTTTCATTTGTGTTCTGAGAGTGGTTGAACTTCAGACAGAGTTTGATCCAGTAGTACGCCCAGGATCTATGATGATTATACGGGAGACGACATGAGTATGCCAGAGCATACAATGGTGAGTGATAGCTCACAGAGACATGCCGAGATGTATGGTGGGATTCAAAGGGGTGTATTGCCTTGCAGGGAGGAGACACACTTAGGGGAGCATGCATATGCCACTCCTTTGTAGCATCACATATTTAGGGGAGATCACCTTCACCATATTAGCAGTTGCATGGGAGATGAGAGGTATAGGTTGGTGGACCAATAGTTGGAGGAGATACTTCTGGTTGTAATGGATGATTGGGAGTCAGTGACACACTTCCTCTTCTATTACACCATTTAGAAAAGTTGTCTTCACGTCCATCTGGTGTACCTTCCACTTCATCATTGCAACTATGGAAAGTATAGCTCTAATCAAAGTGTATCTCGCCACAAAAGCAAATGTATCCTCATAATCTATTCCTTCTTTCTGGGAGAAACCACGTTCTATTAACCTTGCCTTGTACTTCTCGATATTTACATCTGTTGAATTCTTCGTTTTGTAAATCCACTTGGAACTTACAATTGCCTTCTCTTTTGGTCTCAGAAATAGGGTATAAATTTGACGGGCACTCTTACCCGTCAAGTAAATTTTTTATGACGAGTTTCTTCTCAAAACTGCCTTTCCTGTGACGTTTTATTTTTATTTTTTCTCGTCATTTAAATGTTATGTGTCATATGTGTTTTTGTTCATTTTTATTGTAAATACAAAAGCATCCCACGCACAACATAAAATTATCATGAAATTGCATTTAACATAACATCATCAAATTGTTTCACATGGTACAAAAGCATCTCACGCACAACATAAAATTATCATGAAATTTCATTTAAAATAACATCATCAAACTGTTTCACATGGAATACAACACCATTAAAAACATAAACAAAAAATCTTAACATATTACCTTGATATAGCAACTTGCACACAGTTTCAATTTTGAAAATCACCAAAAAAGAGGTTCCAACTTCTTTCTATGCCTCAATTCCACATAGATCCAATCACTATACAAAAACAATCGACCAAACACTAAGTAGTACGCATGCAATGATGTCAAGATGGATACAACCTATGGGAAAAGGAAAAAAATAGTTAAGAATAGTTGTTGTAATAATAATAATAATAAAAGTTATGGATTGCAAAATTTGAAATAATTATAATTATTAATATAATGAAATAATAAATATTACTAAATTATTTTGGATTTGTTTTTTTTAATAGAAACTACTAATGCTTTCTAAAATGAAATAAAATAGAGCTTGTGAGAGGTCCGCCACACCCATGTTTATTCTTATTATCAAGATTCAGGAAGACATTAAAAACACAGGTGGGAAAGTATTTAAATGTGGATTCTCAAAAACCAAATATAATTAGAAAGTAAGTGTGCAAGAAGGTGTTTTCTAGCTTCATCCATACAAAGACAATTTCCATCACTGCAATTGCAATTTAATATTAATGAGCTTTACCTCTCTAGATAGTTGCATGGAGGTTTTGGGCAATGTTTCTGAATCCTTAATCTTTTCTTCCCTCTCAACCTTCACATTTCAACTTGCACGATGTGATACGGTCCAATTTCCAAAGAATCCCTATGACTTGTAAGTTGTGAGCGTACAGGTATTGTGCAACTGGTGATAATAATATTTGTAACTTATGCAATGTGCTATGCATGCAACTTGCAACCTCCATGTGCTATATAATTTGTAACATGTATACTATGCATGGCCTTTGCTATAGAATTTATAACTTGTCTTATGTACGCTTTACACAAAAATCAACATTCAAATTTAAGAAATTGTTATTATATTATATTATATATTATAATATGTATTGTTATTATATAATATATTGTTATTATATTATATTATATATTATATATTGTTATTCTATTATATATTATTATTATATTATATTATATTATATATTGTTTTTAATAATATATTGTTATTATATTATATTATATGTGTGTGTGGATACTGGCGATTTTTTTATGTTCCCATCAAATTAGCGATTTCAAAAATTAAGTGAATGTCATTAATGACAAGAAAATTTAAAAATTGACAGTATTTGATGATTAAAAATGGAAAAAACGGGTAAATACCCGTCAAATTTAACCACTGCTCGGAACCACATCCCAAAGATCATTCTTTACAATGGACCGATACTCTTCAACCATGACATCCTTCCATTCTTTATTTTCTGCAACCTCTTCATAACTGGTAGGTTCAACATCAATAATGTCACTCAACAATTCCACGTAACTAGAGTATAGTCATGGTATCTTGCTTTCTCTGAAGGATCCATCTGGAGCACCATACTTCTCTGCATCCTAAATAATTTATCGAGCCCAAGTTGGTCTTCTCTTCTTAGTATTCATCTCTCGGGATGAATCTGCAAGTTTCTTTGGTTCTTCCATATCATGATCTTGTAGTACAACATCGTCACCTGCATCTGTATATGTAACTCTAGGAGCTTTAGGCTCCTCGTCATGAATCTCATCTGTACGATGTTGCCTTCATCTATTGAAGGTTGCATCCTCATCGAAGGTGACATCTTTGCTAGTCTCAATATGACGGTGAACAAGGATGTAAACTCGGTATGCCTTCTATGTCTCACTGTATCCAACAAATATACCCTTCTCGCCTAATGGTTCCAACTTCGATCTCTTGTCCTTGGGGACATGCACATATACTAGACAACAAAATATCCTCAGGTGGCTAACCTTTGTCTTTTCACTTGTAAACATCTCTTCTGGTGTCTTGTTCCCAAGCACATAATTGGGACTTATGTTCTGCACATATATTGTAGTTTTGGCTGCTTTTGCCCATGGATGCATCGGTAAGTCTTGATCATGAATCATGGCCTTCACTGCTTCCATGATTGTATGGTTCTTTCTTTCTACCACACCATTCTGCTGAGGATTGTAGGGAGTATAGATCTCCCTCTTAATCCCAACTTCTTTGTAGAATACCTTGAATTCATCTGATGTGAATTCTCCTCCATTATCTGACCTTAATATATTTATCTTCTTCTCAGAGAGGTTTTCAACATTTGCCTTGAATTCTTTGAACTTGTTGAATACTTCACTCTCAGCTTTCAAAAAATAAATCCAAGTTTTACATGAGAAATCATCAATAAATGAAACATAGTATACATACCCGTTAAGTGAGGTGGTTGAAATCGGTCCACACACGTATGAATGTATAATGTCCAAGACTCCTTCGGATTTTCTATTGCTTCTTGGAAATGGTTTCTTCACATGCTTTCCTTGTGTGCATTTCTTCCATATGCCTTCATGATCCACTTGGATTTTTGGAAAACTTGTCACCATCTTGCTCACGATCGGTAGGGATTTGTAATGTACGTGAGAAAATATTCTACACCACAGTTCACTTGGAGTGACTGTAGTGTGTACTAATGTTGAAACTGAATGTCCCTTTAACTTGTATAGGCCTCCTTCTTGGACACCAATCACTGCAACATCATCAATAGATTTTCCTCTTGGACACATGAGGACTTCACCATCAATGAAGGAAACTCTCAATCCTTTCTCATCCAAAGCTGAGATGAAAAGAAAATTCATCTTTAAACCAGGTACATACAAGATATTCTTCATCTTCATAGGTTTTCCTGAATCCAACTTGTAGGATGCTTCACCTACTCCTTTAATGGGGAATTGATAGTCATCACCGAGCTTCACCTTGTGAGGTGAATCTTTCTAAACTAAATCCAAGAAAGATTCCTTGTAACTAGTCATGTGCTTAGAAGAACCACTATCAATAAGCCATGTGTCACTTCCATGAATGAATGTACCTATAAGATCTGATATCAATACATATTCTTCTCTTGAGTCTTCTTCTTCTATTTTCTCATGATTAGGTTCATCATCTTCTGCGACATGAACAAGATGTCTTTTATACTTTCCTTTTCTGACCTGACATTTGGAGTTGGGACAATTAATGGCAATGTCTCCCATTTTCTGACAGATGAAGCATCTGTAATTTGATAAATTCTTCTTAAGATTATGTGTCTTTTGTAATCCACGAGGCTTCTTGTGTGAATGATATTCCTTCTTGCTCTTTCCTTTTCTAGCATGAGCTGCTAAAGCTTGATTTTCTTCATCACCTAGTTTCTCTTCTCTTTCTACCAATCTAGCTTCTTCCTGAGTACAATCCTCCCATAATCTACTAAACCTTGTTAGCCTTCTTCTTGAACATATACCCTGAATAAATGATTCCCAAGATCTAGGGAGACCATTCAAGGTAGCCATTACTAATTCTTCTTCTTTGATTGTTTCTCCAATGGCTTCAAGTTGTTCTATGATTTGAGACACCCTTGTGAAGTAAGATTGGATAGTTTCTGAACTCTAATCTTCACATTCTTGAGTTTAGTCCTCAAGGTCATCTTTCGGTTGATATTATTTCCTTCATACAATTAGGATAAGGCATTAAACATTTGCTTGGGAGTTGTCAATGCTGAGACACGAGGGATCAAATGATCCTTGATAGAATCGACAATATTTCTCTTTGCCTTGACTAGGTTATTTTTGTACTTTTCTTTGGATTCATCTTCGTCAGGTTCTGGAACTTCTTCTTTTATGAAATCTTCTATATCATTCTCTTCTAGAATGAGCATCAATCTATACTTCCATGCTCAGAAGTTATCAACACCTTCAAGCTTCTCATCAATCTTGGTATTGGGAGCCATCCTATCCTTGAACATTAATATAATAAAGAAAAACAAAATCAAAGAAAGGTTTTGAACTTACTAGAGAGTGTTATGCCAAGGTGAACATCTCCAACTTCAATTTTCTAGCTGCCAAGACATCTTGAGCTAGGGTTTATGAGGAAACCCTAATTTTTCAAAATGTGAATTTTGGAATTATGCTCTGAGGGAAAGGTGCAACCTCCTAAGACGAGATCCTTGGTGGTTTTACTTTGACCAGTGTTCTCCAGAAAGTGGGTCAAATCACCTTCTAGGGTTTGTGAAGTTACCAACAATTGTGACAGTTGCAACACTAGTTAGAGTTTTCAAAACTTCGTCAAACTGAGAATCTAAACCTAAGGAAAGTTGCACTGGGGTTAGGAGAGTCTTCCTAGGGTCTCAGTTTCCCCAATGAGTTCTTCTAGACTATGAAAATGGCTTCTTTCAGGCCCGTTCTGATACCATGTTAAATTTTATCCTGAGAAATTAAGTCTATGTATTATTCTTTAACTTTAGTTTATTAAAACAATAACTGCATGCATAAGGATCACTGAAAGAAAGACAACCACAATATACACAAGATTTATCCTGGGAAACCCTCGTGGGGGAGAAAACCCAACAAAGATTCTTCAATACAGATTCTTCAACAAGTACAATGTGTCTCCTAAGAGATATCTCACCAAAACAGAAGACAAACTAGAAACCCTAACCAGAATAGGCAGTGCACCACTAGACTAAGATAGTCCTCCAACAAATAACCGAAGCCCTTTACTAGAAAACCCTTCCTATGTAGTTATGTCTCCTCCTCAGACTTGCACACTTCTTACTTGAGTGAGAGAGCTAGTTGTGTGTGTTCTCCAAGTGAGGCACCTGGCCTCTTACAAATACAAGTTGAGCTCTCAAGTAAGAAGTGTGCTAACTTGTATTTATAAACAATAGTTATCTCTCTTATAAATACATGGGAAAGGCTTCAAGGTCCTTCCTTCGGAGTTATTCTCACAACACATGAGATTTCTTTCCGAAGACCTCTCTCTGAAAGGTTTGTTTCAGAGTCTCTCATTCAGATTTATTCCCACGATGTCTAAGGGATCTCTTTGATGTGATGACTCTAAATGGTTCACTGATGAATGATCATGATCTCTTTAGATAAACAATTGTGGTTCTTCGTTGACCAACATAGGGTTTACAGAATCATAACTGTCCACTCTAAGGACTTAGCCATATTTCGAGTTCTGCAAGATTCCTATTTCTAACTTTCTAGAACTCAAGATGATTCTGTGACCTTTACAAGATGACAGACTTAAGGTTAGATCCTTGCATGATTTGCAAGCTCTCCACATAGGAAACATATGGAGTATTCGAGTAGGTAGCAGTTTATATCTATTCACTTTTACGATTTAACCAAAAAATAGTATGCATCACAACATAGCTCATCGTACAACATTCAAAATCATAGGTTAAGTATACAAACAAACTCTTAGATTTAGACATTCATATGTGCTATCATACAATTGTTCTATTCCTGAGCATTCACATAAATAATTCACAGTCAGTTTCAGTATAAGTGAACACTTATATGATAAGGAAATAATCCAATCCAACTGACTAAGAAAGGATGCATTTCATCCCAACCTTAGGCCTTGTTGTAGGGTCAATTCCTACAACACGCCACCCCCGTTCCAAGCCATGATACCACCAAGGAAATTGACTCGGAAGGGTTCCAATTCTGCAATGATCCAAGAAGGTTACTCTCCTTCTTCCTCTGACACAGTAGAAGTTTCCACCTCCCACTGAGCTTTGGGTCTCTACAGGTTTATCAAGTGGCTTATTAACTGGATTTCCTTTGCACAAGGGAGTCCCTTCACTTCTCAACATTCCCTCGAAGACCTTCTCTTACCAGTGTCAGTTTCTGTCGAGTAAGAACCAAGTTGCAGCTCACTATTGTTCTAGTTCGAGAATCCATGTCATATATGTTCATGGTGATCATCAACAACTCAGACAAGCTTCCTATTTTCTTCTATAAAGTTATTATTTTCTTTCTCAATCAACACACCTGTGATTTTGCGCTTTGTCACTCATCTATGAGCCTTTTCTCTTCTCGGTCTTTTATTGCCTTATTTAGACTCTAGGTGCCATCTTTGTTTTTGTAGGGTCTCTCTTCCTCTTCCTTTTTCTCTCCTCTGCATGTTTTTTTTTAGCCATAGCCTCCCATCCTACGCACATTGTGCCTTTCCTTCCCGATCTTCTTTTCCATCCCCTTGGGATCTCTACAACATCATGCAAACGTAACCTGTAGTCCACCCTTTGCAATATGAAGGGGTGATTTGTGTGCATTCCACATCAATTATTCAATTAGTCATTCTCTCCCTATATGGGCCAACTACCACAATTATTACTTACTCAACCACTTCTATGACCTTCTTTTAATGATCACATGGTCTCCTCCATTAGTCTGGTGTGTTGGAAGGTGGAGTCATCATGTTTGTAAGCATAGATTAGCTTGATGCAAAAGATTCCTATTTTCTTCAATGATGCATCTCATCTCCATTTCAATCAACCATCCCATCATTCCTCTACCTCATCAATTTCCTCTAGTTTATCATGGCTAGTACTTATCAAGGTTGTTCCCTCTCAGACAACATATTGGTGTTTATATTAAATCAAAACACAATTACATGCCTCATATTGTTAACATATGAAGTTTGTGCATAATTTCAGTCTTGGGAGAAAACAAGGTGTTAAATTCCCCTCCCCATTAAATAAACATCATCCTCGGTGTTTAAAACACCATGCTTTTACAATTATACAATAAACAAAAATGGGTATGCCAATCTCATGGAATCTTCCAAATCCCATGTAGCTTCATCGGCTCCAAAGTGATTCCATTGCACCTTGACCTATAAGATGGATCGGTTCTGGAGCATTGTTTATTTCTTGTCCCTGATGCATTAGGGATTTGGTTGGAATTATCCCTCTAGTTCCACTTGTATTATAGTCCAATCAATAGTATGATTAGAATCATGTACATACTTCTTTAAAAAGGACACATGGAATACACTATGTGCTCTAATAGTAGGTGGTAAATCAAGTCTGTATGCTACTGGTCCTATTCTCTCTAGGATTTCAAATGGTCCACAATATCGGGGAGCCAACTTAGCACACATCCCCATTTTCAGGGAACTTCTCTTGGGTTTCACTCGGATATACACATGGTCTCCTATTTTAAACTCTTTGGGGGTTCTCTTGCTGCCAACATAGCTCTTCTATCTATCCTGGGCAATTTTCAGATTCTTCCATATATGAACTATGGCTTGCTCCATTTCCTTTAGTAATTCATGTCCAATTGTAACTTTGTCCAATTGTAACTTCCTTCCATACAGAGACTCAAACATGCTCATTTTCAATGATTCTTGATAACCATTGTTGTACGCACATTCTAACAAAGGTAGATATTCTTCCCACTGCTTGGGTTTATGTATAACATGCATTCGTAGCATATCCTCTAGCACCATGTTCACCCTTTTGGTTTGACCATTGGTTTGAGGATGGTAGGTCGTGCTAAACGCCAACTGTGTCTCTAAACCTATAAATAAGCTTCGCCATAAATTTGAGGTGAACTTGGTATCTTTGTCTGAAATTATGGTTTTAGGAAAACCGTACAAATTGAATATCTCCTTCATGAAAACATTGGCAACTCCTATGGCTTTAAAAGTAGACTTTATGGGAATAAAATGAGTTTCCTTGCTTAACTTGTCCACTACAACAATGATTGCATCATGTTGTTTGACTGTCTTTGGTAAACCTGTGATAAAATCCATGGAAATCACTTCCCATTTCCATTCTGGTATTTGTATGGGTTGCAATAGTCCCGCAGGGTGTCAATGCTCGACTTTCACATGTTGGCACTCTAAACACTTCGAGATATAACGAGTAATGTGTCGCTTCATCCTAGGCCAATAACACAGTTTCCTAATTGTTGTCACCATTTTCTCGTAACTAGGATGATCGACGTATGGCCTCCTGTGGAACTCATCCATAATAAATTGTCTCAAATTGAATGAATTAGTCACATATAGCCTCTTGTTGTACATCAACATATTATCAACCCTCAACTGATATCCTTTGTAACTCTTTTCCTTAGGTTCTTTCTTCAAAGTTTCCTTCACTATATTGAAGAACTCATCTTCCAAAAAGAGGTTCTTAATCCTAGGTTGAATGTTGGACTCTCCTACACTTGTTGTTGCTAAGTGTATTGTCTAAACACTTCGGCTAAGAACATCAACTACTTTGTTATCTTTCCCTTTTATATGCCTGATTTTGAAGTCAAACTCATTAATCAATGCCATCACCTTGGCCTGTCTAGCATTCAACATTGGTTGGTCAAACAAATACTTCAGACCACAATGGTCAGTAATGAGGATAAATCTCCTCCCAAGTAGGTAATGTCTCCACATATTCAATGCATGTACAATTGCGGAAAGTTCTAGGCCATGGGTAGCATACTTCTGCTCATGTTCGTTTATCTTTTGTGATTCATAACAAACCATTTGTCCTTCTTGCATGAGAACTCCACCGAGTCCCTCCTTGCAATCATCTGTGCAAACGAAGAAGTCATTTTATGGGTCCGCAATATTTAAAATAGGGGCATTGGTCAACAACTGTTTCAATTGATGGAAACTATCTTCACACTCTGGTGACCACAAAAACCTCTTTCGCTTCCTTTGTAACAATGTAATAGGATTTCCGATCTTGGATAATCCCTCGATGAATCTCTAGTAATATCGAGTCAATCCCATGAAGGATCTCACTTCCATCACGTTTCTAGGGGCAGACCAATCCATGATTGCTTTGATCTTCGTAGGGTCTACTATGACTCCTTCAGCTGAGATTACATGGCCTAGACACTGGATTTCCTTTTTAAATAAATCACACTTGATAAATTTGGCATATAATTGATGCTCTCTTAACACCTATAACACCATCCTGAGATGTTCTTCATGCTCTTCTCTATTCTTGGAATACACGGAAATTCCATCCACAAACACTAAGGCAAACTTGTCTAAATACTTGTTGAGCACACTATTCATCAAACACATGAATGTAGTTGGTGCATTTGTAAGTCCAAATGGCACCACAACAAATCCGTAGTGCCCATACCTTGTTCTAAAGGTTGTCTTGTGGATGTGTTCATCTTTAATCCTGACTTGATGATATCCCACTCTCAAATCTATTTTTGAGAAAATTGTAGCCCCTCTGAGCTGATTGAATACATCATCTATTCTAGGCAAAGGCTACTTGTTCTTGATGGTCATCTTATTCAGTTGTTGATAATCAATGCATAATATTAAGGTACCATCCTTCTTCTTTACAAATAGGGCTGGTACTCTCCACGGGGACACACTCAGCCTGATGTAACCTTTGTCCATCATTTCTCTCAATTGCATCTTCAGTTCCATCAACTCAGGTGTACTCATCATGTAAGGCACTCTCGATGATGGCACTCCTCCTGGCACAAGATCGATGGAAAAGTCAAGGTCTCTTTTTCAAGGTAATCCAGGCACCTTCTCAGGAAACACATCCCTGAACTCCTACAACACTGGATGATCCTCAACCTTCAACTTACCACTTTCTGTTGGATTTAGTATTTGTATAGCATACAAATGAAACCCTCTTATACTAAACTTCTTGATATGTAACACTGATATTTGTCTCACAGAGACTGTCTTTCGAATCCCTTGCAACATTCTCGTATTTCCTTCCTCATCTTCACATTCTAGAGTTTTCTCATAACAGTTCAATTTGGCCTTATGGGAGACTAACCAATCCATTCTCGATAACACATCATAAAATACAAGGGGCAAAACATTCATATTTTCTTGGGTCCAAAATCCCTTCATCCGAATTGGACAAGCTTCAACGACCTTCGCCACTTTCCTCTTTGTTCCAGTGGCTAACTGAACTAACCACACTTTGGTGTGCTTATTTCTTTGTAATGAATATTCCTTATCCAATCGAAGTGAAACATAACTAAGATTAAATCCCAGGTCAATTAAAATAGAGATTGTTTGTTCAATAATGATACCTTCCAATTCCACCACAAAGGCTTGGTGGTCTTCTTGCCGATTTTCTACTGCTGCATAGATTCTCAATACACTCTTGGCTACATCGTCGACTATAGCTTCCCCCTGTACATTATACACTCTTCTACTATCATGTTGTCTATGGGGACAATCCCTCAATATATGTGGTTCTCCACATCTCCAACATTGTAAAGGTCCTTTCTTAGGCTCCTCTACTCTTTCCTTTGCTTGCTCTGCTAGCTTATTCCTACTTTGGGACGAAACATTGTGTTGATGCACACTCATGTTTGGTTGAACCGACTATGCATCCTTCCTGTAATTCTTGTGAGGAAAAGATGTGAATCCCTTCTTCTAGAATCCACTCTTGTCCTTTCTTTTCCAATCCTTAGGAGGATCATGCATGTGCTTAGACTCATCGTAAAAACATTTAGCCTTTCGAATGGTGCCTTCCAACGTGTTGGGTTTGTCAACCTCAATTTGATCTTTGTATGACTTTGGTAATCTGCTGAGAAAATGATGGATTCTTTCCTTCTCTTCCTTAAGGTAGGGAACATACCTCAACAACTCCATAAATCATTTTTCATACGCTTCCAAGGTAAGCTGCCCCATATTAAGCTCGCATAATTCCTTTATTTTATCATAATACTTTTCGGATAGGTAAGATTTGCAAAAGTGTCTCTCAAATTGTTTCTAGGTTAATTTTCTTTCCTTTATCATTTTGATTTCCTTGAGGTCTTCCCACCAAATGGAATCTCCTCCATTCAGGTTAAACACTTTAACCCTTGCCTTGGTATTTTCTGAATAGTTATGTACTGAGAAGTACTTTTTCAAGCTAAATAGCCATGCTTCATCTTCTTCTCCTTTCTTAATTTCACCATGAAAGGTGGGTGTCTTAGCCTTCTTGAACTCTTCAGTCAGAAAACTCCAAGATTTCTTCCTCTTTGTCTTTTGATAAATACTAGATT
>JZKD02S1222282.1:0-12435 GCA_000966675.3 Picea glauca | reverse complement strand
TTTATTAATATTGACCTTTATTACATGGAAATATATTAGTCTACCTATGTGAGGGGTTACGTCCCTAACAATGCATATCCATAAGAAGAAGAGCTAGAAGAATAATAATCAAGATTAATGTTGTGCTTATTGATCGTCACTTCTAAGCCTTCTGTATTTTTAAAACATTTAGACTCCATGTTCACGCGCTAGGGGCAGACCCGGGGTTTGTAACATCCCAGTTTTAACCCTTATGAACTATAATGTGTTATGTAATTGTGACTTAGGTGGTGAGCTGGTAAAGTAAAAAAGGGAACAGAGTGCCTAAGAAATGTAATACTTCTTATATAATAATAAAATACATCGGTGGATGCATGATGGACAAGGACAAAAGAGATAGGGGATTATGATTCCACGAGAGAGGGGGCTTGAGGGGCTAAGTCTTATGTTTTATTATTATTTTATTTACCCATAATTGATTTTATGGAGAAAAATTGTTACATGGGCTTCTTGGGGGAAGCCATGTGGTTCTTGGTTCTTTTGAATATATAAACATTCCTTGGGGGCTACTTTGGTGCGCTTCTTTTCCCTGGTGTGCTTCTTCTCCCTGGTTCTTCTTCCTCCTCCTCCTCCTTCACTCAGGATGAATTCATGTGTTCTTGGTCTAAACATGGATACTAATGGTTGCATGAGGATGGCTCTGGGTGAATTTTGGGGGTCATCCTTCCCTTTTGTTCGTCTTCTTCCCCTTGTTTGTTTTGTTCCCTTGTTCCCTTGTTCTTCTTTCCTCTTCAATCACTATTGTTAATTCATGTGCTCTTGGACTAAGCATGGAAATGAATGGCAGGAAGAGGAGAGCCATTGTTGAATGGTTGTAATAATAATTTATCATTCCAGGAGGGAATGGATTCCTGTGTGCATGATCTTGATGGCAGTTCAGATAGAACTGTCCACGGATGCAAGTCCTAAGGGTCCCAGCAAGGAGATTCTTAATGAGAAGCACTAGAGCCTTAGAAGGAGATGGACAGCCTGAAGGGATGCATGGCAGAGAAGGGGGTCCATTCTCTTGAGGTTGTGTAGGCTAGGTAGAAGAGAGATGGTGTACTTTGGATTATTTTGAGTGTTGAAAGGCTTGTGATAACTTGAGTGCTGAGAGGCCTGTTAGTTATGAGACTAATGGTAGTTCAGATAGAACTGTCCACAGCTAAGATCCCTTGGAGTTCCAGTAGGAATATTTCCTGACCAGTAGCAATGGAACCCTAGACAAAAATGGGACAGCCTAAGGGACTGCATGGCAGAGAAGGCGATTTGTTTCTCTGGGTGGTGCAGGATGAGGGGGAAAGAGAGCTAGAAATTCAGGTTTTTTTGTGAGGTTGGGAAACTTGAGAGCTAGTTAGCCAATTGTTGTTTGTTTAGACTTGGACTAGGACCCGTCCTTGTGGATTTATAGCCATGGCTTGAGGTGACCTATTGTTGAGAGTAAAATAACAACAGTGTCTATGGTTGGGAGGAACATCCTTGGTTTGCATCCAGTTGGTGAATGTTTACTTGAAAGATAAGTGATCTATGTGTTTTCTATCTAATGTTATTATGTTGCGTATTTAATCATCTTTGAGATATGTATTTGTAATATTCATGCCCGCTGGTTATTTATTGTGCATGGCACATTGTTTATCCCTTTTATGTTGTAGCATGGATCTTGATTAATGAATGTGATTTGCATGCCTCTAACATTGTTGAACATTCCTTTGATTTCGAGATAATATCAGAGAACGGATTCCTTGGACTGCAGCATGCCTCACCTGCTGGTGGTTGGGTGTGTTGCATTGGGATTAAGTGGCGTAGCCCAGCCTGTGGGTGGTTGGGTACGTTATAGATTGGTATCAGAGCTACTGGTTGAAACACTGCACCGGTATGGGGAAGATCTATTGGTCAGAGTCTCGTGGTTGAGATCGAGTTAGGACTTTAAAGTCATGAATCTCAGGAGGAATGGCGTTGTAGATTCCGCACAGAAGCTAGAATGTTTGAGATCCTTAGTAAGGGATTGAAGGATCATAACCGTCCCTTTCAAATTTGAGAATTATTGCCACCGTGGGATCAATTTTAGTTTTGGACCATTGGATCTATTCGGGAGAAGACAAATCCTTCACATTCATGGGATCTAGAGAAGGTATGGGGTCGTTAAGCATCAAAGTCCTTCGAACTTTGTTTCTTCAGAAAATGTTAAGTATTTGATGAAAAGGAGGTAAAATCCTCAAAGCTCTGAAGTCTCGGAGTTAATCTATGTCGTAGATCACTGGGAGGAGTACTTGACCATTGGATTTGTCCAAGTACTGATCTAGGTTGTTGGATCAATTACAGATCAGGAGGTGAGGCATAGTGGAGAAGATCAGTTCCCAGTTGTTAGATCTGCATGTGGGCTATTGTGAGCCATATATCTCACGACAATTCATAGGTTCAGCACTCTGGGAGAAGCGAGTCGTTAAGATGCCAAGAAGAAAATCTCCCGAAGTCCCGAACTCCTAAGAAAATCATGATCGTCTGTTGTTTGGGACACATGTCTACAGATTATCAAGTATTCGGCATTCGAGAGTTTTATTCCTTATGTCACTTGGAGAATTTTTCTCTGAAGTTCGGAGTCAATCTAGACCGTTTGCGGTTAGGGGACACATGTTCGCAGATTAACTAACTTTTAGCTCAGATATCCAATTGGGGAAAGATTACAATCATTGGAAAGATTATCTAGAGGAGAATGACCTAGAATTATTCTAATTGGGATAACTATGATATATTTCTTCATAAATTAAGCAGAAAAAGTACCAGTAAATTTAATTGACAATTTTTTGTGATATGTATAACTCTAACAAAATGGTTGCTTGCATATTTTGTCAGGATCAGAGGTATAATCAGATCAACTCAAGAATAGGATCAGATGTTAGGGTCATGGAGGCATGATAGAGCTTACAGAAGTTAGATGAGGCAATCAAGAGCTACATATAAATTAATGAAGGTGGAAAAAGAAATCAAGAATAGTGGAACAAAAGTATTAGTCAACAACTACAGGATCGAAATAAAATGCAGGTACAACCAAGGCAAGAATCCTCACATAGGATATGAATCTAGGAGGTTAAAAAAGTCATGGATGGGCATAAAAAGGAAAAGTATGACTACTTAGACTTGAAGGAAGAGAGGTGTAGACAATTGCAAAGATTAAGTGTGAAAGGAATGCACTTTCGATATCAGAGTTCGCAATGGAAGCAGGATGCCAATGCATAGAAATTGGAATGCTCTCTCACTTGAAAAGTGGAACTGAATGAAAATGGAATTCCATTGGGAAATGGTATTAAGTGGAAAAGAATGGCCAAGTGGAACGTGGTTGGAAAGTGTTCAGACCCAGGGAACCATAGTGCAAATGAGAAGAATGGGAGCACGCAAGGCAACAAAGATCTTGAGGAATTCAAGGACAACCAACTACAACATAAATAGATAAATGAATAAGTGATTTAAAACATAAATGCACTAGAGTGCATGAGGGATACAATAAATTTAACATGCATATGCATTAGTAGGCATGTTGACAATGAATTCTTGGTGCATATGGATGTGTAATTTTTCATATGTACATGCTTGGATATGCATATAACATGCTTGTGAACTTAGAATAGCCTATTATTATGAAATAATGTTTGAGTATGACTAATGATGGATTATGTGTTCAGGAAAAATGATATAGCAGGGTTAAAGATGTGGATGTTGTTGTTATGATTTCCATCTAGGTGAAGACCCATGAGGGTGGCAGAAATGGTGATCAAAATGATGAAGGAGGAAGTCAGTGTGCTTCTGCAAATATCAAACGGTCAGATAGAAACAAGTAGGTTGATAACAACCAGGCAAGTATGCATTTAGTTTTTGTTGATGCATACATGTTGAAGGGGGATTGAGGTAATAATTCCCTTAGTTAATTTTCAATATTTAAATTGATATGTAATGGCCAAAGGCCTAGGGTATGTAAGTGTTGTTGATGCTAGAATGCATTTAGATAAACTTTTGGTTGCATATTATGTTATGATTGGTTATGGGATCATAACCAGGTTAATTCAGGAGACATACTCCTTTTATAACAATGAATATCCATACAGCTAGTCATGTGTGAGACCATAATATGGTTGGATATGGAAGGGCTATAGCGTTATCTGAGTGTTCAATGGTATCTACTGTATAGTTGATGTTTGGACTACAACCTCTTTGTTGACACTGAAGAGAACTTAGAATTATATTCTTAGTGTTGTGTTTAGGTTGAAAATGAAGGTATCCAAATAGTCATGCAAACAGTAGGAAGTGTGTGGATGATGTGTTGGGTCATTGGCCAGACCTTCCAACTCATCGTGGTGGAATGCATGACATAGTTATGTGGTATTATGTATTCAATTCATGGATACATTGTATAGATGTGGCCATGGGTATTGGCACATTGATTGTTATTTTATTTAGTAATTAATTGTTGCATTATGGAAATCATGTGGTGCTGAAAAAAACGTAATGATTAATAGATGCATTATATTTAATATGAGTACTAGTTGAAGGTGATTGGATTGTTGTTGATACAATTCCAAGATCAATTTTTGGAGCCATTAAAAATGTTACAAGTGATATTACAGGAATTATTGAATGCAATGGGGGAATGCATGTATATATTATATAACATAGAAATGATTATCCTAATAACTAAAATGATGTGAGTATTGTTGACTCGTGAAGTTGAAAACACTTCAGGAACAGTTAGATATTACAACAAGAAAGTTGCAAGTTAATGCTAAATTACAAAAAATCTTTGTTGGATAGAAGAAAGAAAATATTGGTTGATAATACATGCATATGTAATGATGGTTTCATTCCCATTAATAGTTGGATTAATATAAGTGATTTAATTGTAGTTGTAAACAATTTTGAGATCACTTTGTGATTTTTTTTTTAATCGTTACCATGAAAATATATATATAGCTTGCACCTGAGATATTGAGAATTTGTTTGGCTGAGGAATGTTGAAATTGCAGGAAAAAAGGGTATTGAATATGGAAGTGTTGCAAGTCCAAAAAGAAGACCAATGCCTATTGTTGCAAGAGCCAAATTATTATGAGCAGAAGCTCATGTTTGGAAGTTTTATTTTTCCTATATGAAACAATTTTGGGAATTATAATTTATTAAGTTGTTGACAAATTGTTTTGGCTGAATGTAAATAAAGAAAATTGCAGGTAGGATGGTCTTGGATATGGCAGGGGTGTAATCCATATGGAAGAATGATATCTACAGTTGTAGAACCCAAACATTATGAGCAGAAATCTCATGCTTGGAAAATTTTGTTTTCCTGTATAAAACATATTTGACATTTATGATTGAAATTATTATAACAATATCTCATGATGGTTGTATTTTTATAATACATATGAGATGTTTGCTATTGAAGTTGGAATCTCGCGAGAAAGAACACCAAGAGAAAATCGAGTTCAATCATGAAGGCATGGAATGAAGAAATTCCAATGGACTTGTTGCAGCTGGAGTTCTAGAAGCCACAACTCTGAAACTTCCTAGCCGAGTGCACTGGAACACCAGAGAGAAGTGGAAAAACTTGAGGGACTGCATGACAGAGAAAGGGGTTCATTTCTTTGGGTTGTGCAGGGATGAAAGGGAAGGAGAGATTGTTGGTTGGAATTGCTGCAAGAATTATAAATTTTGAAGATCATTATACATGTTTTGGGTCAAAATGCCCATGGATACATGTTTAATTTTAGACCATAGTGCCTATGTATATAAGATTTGGTTGGATTTCCTGTGTGGATTAAGGCCAAAGAGCCTAGATTTGTAATGTTAATAACATTGGAATGGTGTTGTGCACTGAGGACAGTGCCAAAATAAGGGGAGGGGGGTGTAACATCCTAGTTTTAACCCTTATGAACTATAATGTATTATGTAATTGTGACTTAGGCTAGTGAGTCGGTAAAGTCAAAAGGGGGTTAGAGTGCCTAGGAAATGTAATACTTCATATACATTAATAAAATACACCGTTGGTTGCATGACAGACAAGGACAAAAGAGATAGGGGGCTATGATTCCACTAGAGAGGGGGCTTGAGGGGCTAAGTCTTATTTTTTAGCATTATTTTATTTACCCATAATTGATTTTATGGAGAAAAGTGGTTACATGGGCTTATTGGGGGAGGCCATGTGCTTCTTGGTTCTTGTGATTATATAAACAATCCTTGGGAGATGCTTTGGTGTGCTTATTCTCCCTGATGCACTTCTTCTCCCCGATTCTTCTTCTTCTTCATCTTCCTTCACTCAGGCTGAATTCATGTGTTCTTGGTTTGAGAATGGATATGAATGGTTGCATGAGGATGGATATGGGTGAAGTTTGGGGGTCGCCCTTCCCTTTTGTTCATCTTATTCTCCTCGTTCATTTGTTTTCCCTTGTTCTTCTTTCCTCTTCACTCATTATTGCTAATTCGTGTGCTCTTGGACTGAGCATGGAAACGAATGGCAGGAAGAGGAAGTGTGTGGATGATGTGTTGAGTCGTTGGCCAGACCTTCCAACTCATCATGGTGGAATGCATGACATAATTATGTGGTATTATGTAGTCAATGCATGGATGCATTGTATAGATGTGGCCATGGGTATTGGCACATTAATTGTTATTTTATTTAGTAATTAATTGTTGCATTATGAAAATCTTGTGGTGCTAAAAATACGTAATGACGAATAGATGCATTATATTTAATATGAGTACTAGTTGAAGGTGATTGGATTGTTGTTGATACAATTCCAAGATCAGTTTTCGGAGCTATTAAAAATGTTACAAGTGATAGTATAGGAATTATTGAATGAAATGGGGAAATGCATGTATATATTATATAACATAGAAATGATTATGCTAATAACTGAAATGATGTGAGTATTGTTTACTCATGAAGTTGAAAACACTTCAGGAATGGTTAGATATTACAACAAGAAAGTTGCAGGTTAATGCTAAATTACAGAAAAGCTTTGTTGGATAGAAGAAAGAAAATATTGGTTGATAATACATGTGTATGTAATGATGAGTTCATTCCAGTTGATAGTTGGATTAATAGAAGTGATTTAATTGTAGTTGTAAACAATTCTGAGATCACTTTGTGATTTTGTTTTGAATCGTTACCATGAAAAAAAAAAAAAATATATATATATATATAGATATAGCTTTTACATGTGATATTGACAATTTGTTTGGTTGAGGAATGTTGGAATTGCAGGAAGAAAGGGTATTTAATATGGCAGTGTTGCAAGTCCCTAAAGAAGACCAATGCCTATTGTTGCAAGAGAAAAATTATTATGAGCAAAAGCTCATGTATGGAAGTTTTATTTTTCCTATATGAAACAGTTTTGGGAATTATAATTTAATAAATTACTGACAAATTGTTTTGGTTGAATGTAAAACAAGAAAATTGCAGGTAGGATGGTCTTGGATATGGAAGGGGTGTAAGCCATATGGAAGACTGATATCTATAGTTGTAGAAGCCAAACATTATGAGCAGAAAGCTCATGCTTGGAAAATTTTGTTTTCCTGTATAAAACATATTTGACATTTATGATTGAAATTATTATAACAATATCTCATGATGACTGTATTTTTATAATACACATGAGATGTTGGCTATTGAAGTTGGAAGCTCACGAAAAAGAACACCGAAAGGAAATTGAGCTCAATCGTGAAGGCATGGAATGAAGAAAGTCCAATGGACTTGTTGTAGCTGGAATTCTGGAAGCCACAACTCTGAAACTTCCTGGCTGAGTGCATTGGAGCCCTGGAGAGAAGTGGGACAACTTGAGGGACTGCATGGCAAAGAAAGAGGTTCCTTTCTTTGGTTTTTGTAGGGATGAGAGGGAAGGAGAGCTTGTTGGTTGGAACTGCTGCTAGAATTATAAATTTTGAAGATCATTATACATGTTTTGGGTCGGAATGCCCATGCATACATGTTTAATTTTAGACCAGAGTGCCTATGTATATAAGATTGGGTTGGATTGCCTATGTGGATTAAGGCCAGAGAGCCTAGATTTGTAATGTTAATAACATTGGAATGGTGTTGTGCACTGAGGACAGTGCAAAAATAAGGGGAGGGGGATGTAACATCCTAGTTTTAACCCTTATGAACTATAATGTTTTATGTATTTGTAACTTAGGCTGGTGAGCCGGTAAAGTCAAAAAGGAGCCAAAGTGCCTAGGAAATGTAATACTTCATATACATTAATAAAATACACCATTGATTGCATGAAAAACAAGGACAAAAGAGATAGGGGGCTATGATTCCACGAGAGAGAGGGCTTGAGGAGCTAAGTCTTCTTTTTAATTATTATTTTCTTTACCCATAATTGATTTTATGGGGAAAAGTGGTTACATGGGCTTCTTGGGGGAGGCCATGTGATTCTTGGTTCTTATGACTATATAAAAATTCCTTGGGGGCTGCTTTGGTGCGCTTATTTTCCTTGGTGCGCTTCTTCTCCCCAGTTCTTCTTCGTATTCCTCTTCCTTCACTCGGGTTGAATTTGTGTGCTCTTGGTCTAAGAATGGATACGAATGGATACATGAGGATGGATTTGGGTGAAGTTTGGGGGTCGTCCTTCACTTTTGTTCATCTTCTTCCCCTAGTTTGTTTTTTTCCCTTGTTCTTCTTTCCTCTTCACTCACTATTGTTAATTTGTGTACTCTTGGACTGAGCATGGAAACGAATGGTAGGAAGAGGAGAGCCATTGATGAATGGATGTAATAATTATTGATCATTCCATGAGGGAATGGATGCTTGTGTGCATGATCTTGATGGCAGTTTGGATAGAATTGTCCAAAACGGAGAGTCCTGAGGGTCCCAACAGAGAGATTCTTAACCAAAATCACTGGAGCCTTGGAAGGATATGGACAGCCTGAGGGACTACATGGCAAAGAAGGGGGTCTAGTCTCTTGAGGTTGTTACTTTATAGTCTCAATGCATGGAATCTTCCACTCATCGTCCTAATTGTCCATAGTGTTTCCCATATCCTCTTCCATTAGTCTGTATTGTGTTGGTAGCCATTTTTATTCTGGATCTTTCTTCACCTGAACAAACATGTGGTGGTGCCCTTCTTTAAAATGTGCCACTGCCTTGTATGCCTCGACCACCTGTGGTAGTATGCACAGGGTTCACTCTATGGTGTTTCTGATATTTTCCTTTTAGATGTAGAATGTGACATTAGTGTCCATATAGCGCACCTTATGTGTCGTGTACAAAAGGTTATGATAGCGTGTAGATAAGCAAGGCTTCTCCTTGATTCCCAAAAACCGACTATCATCTAGCTCTCTCCAAGATGATAGTGTGATTAGCATCAATAACCAAGAGTAGTGAAATTAATTTCTCTTGTCCTACACTTCCTCATAGTCAATCAAGAGTTGGCTCAACAAAAATGTTGCCTAGTTCATCTGGACACCTTCTACACATTGTTATGTGGTCGCTATAACCGTTGTTGGCACTTCATATTTTCTACATTTCCTTAATACTTTAAACGCTAAGGCTTGTGTCACAAACCTTACCATTGGGTATCATATGCTAGCAACATCCAGACCGTGTTGTCCACAGAATGTGTGAAAATTTTCTTTCATGCTCACAACGAGAGCTTTCTCATTCTTCTTATCAAAAAACAAGGATGCAAGTTCCTTCCCCTGCGACGAAAGTCCTGTAATGTGAACTATTAAATTAGTATCAATGGATATTGGTCTATCAAGCCACATATATCCTCTGTGCTCACAATTTAGCAACATTTTCATGCATACATTGATCTCATGGCTCCATCCAAAATGTGATATGTCCAAAATGGTGATAATGTGGGTCTCAAAACTAATGGATTTCATCATAAAATTACTAGGTGCGAGCTCTGGAAACTTATTTTCATCTATGATAACATGGTCAATGCATTCCAGGGTTGGTATCATACCTAACATATCCCCTTCTACTATGACTCCTTCTGGAATCGGTGGCTCAAATAATGGGTACATTGCCTCCTTCTATAAGTGGACCTGTTCCGTTGAAGGATTTCTCAGCGGGATACAATCCCTGGGAAATTGTTCAGCTAAGGATGAGGCTACTTGTGCTTCTTCAAATATCAGTGGAATTGCAAACTGATTGTGTGGTTTCTTTGGCACTGAGGTTGATGTTTTTGTTGCCTTAGGTGCCATCTTCCTCTACGATGTTGGTCTCAACTTCCAACTGGTTATGGACCTTTGTTTTGGAATTAGGTTTTGTAACTTTGTCTATCTGGCTATATAATCATTGTATTTCTATTGAATATTTGAAGAAAAACAATATTCCCTCATTTCCCTTTGATTACTTGTATACTGCATTGCAAGCTGTAGTTTCCCTTTGAGCCTAACCTCTCCAACTAATCCACTAATGGTTGTCATTTATTACATGCTTTTATTGCTCCATCACTCTGTATCTTCAGCGAATTCTCCGTTGGATTTCAATATATTTTCCATTTAATGTTAAGAGGTGCCACTAATTCGTTGTCATGCTAACTCTTTATTGCACATCCTATCATGGATTGTGTTAAATCCTCTTGGTTGTCATCTGCACAGTCTCATCTCTCTGTGCGATCTATTCCTTCTGTGAAATTTTGTTCCCTTCATCTGTGCATCCTTCTACTAACTTTTCTCCTATTTGCGACAATTTCTTGCTTTCCCTTTTTACTTACTAACCTAAACATATTTGCCTCCTCAACTTCTAGCCTCTTCCCTTAACTTGTTTCTTGCTTTTTCCTACTATTTCTTTCTTTTTCTGTCTTTTCTTCCTATAGTACACTATGATACATGTTTTACCTACGCAAATTATCTAGTGCATGGAAGGACAGTCGTCCCTATACATTTTCAGTAGAATCCCATTCACTAGTCTGTCCATGACTTGTCCATCCAACTACTCTAATTGAACAACACCTACGTCAATCACATATCTGATAACGTATGGCCCTAGCCAATGCATCATGAACTTTCATGGGTGTTGTAAGAACTTGTTGTCATAAATCAGTACTAGATCTCTTGTCTGGAACTTCTTTTGCTTGATGTGTCTATCATGCCATGCCTTTTCTCGTGATTTATGTACTTGTTGATGGAATCCTATGATGAACCGATATTCCTCTAGAACTATTAATTGTGATAGTCTTTCTTCTACTACGCTAGAATCTGTAAGGTCTGTCATCGCAGCAATGTGTAGACTCAGTATAAGAAACTCCATGGGAATGATTTCTTCCTGACCATATGTTAGTCTAAAGGGTGTTTGTCTTGTCAACTTCTTGTTTGTAGTACTATAATCCCAAAGAAATGCAGGGATCCTTCAATCCCAGTAATCTTGTCCTACATTGTAGACCTTGATTAGATCATTCTCCAATATATTGTTGAATGCCTCCATAGTTCCATTTGCTTGTGGGTGATATGGAGTTCTCTTTCAGTGTTGTATCTGGAATTCTTCTGTTAATGTCGCAATTGTTGTATTCAAGAAGTGAGTGCCCTAGTATCTAATAAGTACTTTAGGACAACCAAACCTTGTAACTATGTTCTCAAACAAGAACTGCGTAGATATCCCCACGCTGCAATAAGTGACTGGTTTGGATTCTACCCATCTTGTCAAGTAGTATGTCGTGGTAATTATATATATGGCTCATGTTCTTCTAGCTGGTGGGTTAATCTGCCTGACAAAATCCACTGACCATTTGTCAAATGCCTGCAGGGTAACTTGCAGATTCAATGGAATCTCATCCCTACGCGATGGTCTTCCTACTCTCTAGAAAACGTCACGGCTCTAGAAATATTCCTTCATGTCCTTATGTAGGGTAGGCCACCAAATCCCTGCACACAAGATCTTTTGCAATGTCACATTACCTGCATAATGTCCTCCTATAGTTCCATCATGTGCCTCTACTAATATCATGGGTCTTTCATGTTCTAGCACACATCATCACAGTATCCCATATATTCCTAACTTATATAAGCTTCCTATGATCAACTAATAATCTATTGTTTTAGCCACTAGATGTTTCTTTTGTGCTACAGTCATATCAGATGGAGCCACTCATGTGCTCAAGTATTGGATAATTTCTGCAAAATGGTTGTCTACCATTCTGACTGAAAATATATGTGCATTTGGTAAGCTATCATCTAGGTTCTCTGTGTCTTCCCTTGTCAGTATCCATGACAAATGGTTTGGTCCTGCATTTAGTTTTTCTAGCTTCACAATAACTTTGAAATCATCTACCTGGAACAACAGTAACCATCTCCAGATTCTCCCCCCCAACACTAGCTTGTTCAATAGATATCTGAGTGCAGAATGATCTATATACATCTTGAAGTGGGATCCCAAAAAATAATGCATGAACTTATGCAAACCATAAACCATTGCTAAACCTTCCCTTT
>JZKD02S1222271.1:0-12435 GCA_000966675.3 Picea glauca | reverse complement strand
ATTCACAATATCTATGATCCAGAACTCCTCGTAATGCAATTTATTTAAAGGGCCAGATGTCCAAATCCCAGGGATTTCTCCTCATGGTTTTGTTCCTATATATATATATATATATCGCAAAGGGTTTATAAGCAAGGTTGAGCATGCAGGCTAAGGGGCCCTAAGGCTTGAGGCCTATTTCCACTCCAAACTACATTGGGGTGACATGTCTTCTATCATTCCAACCCAACTAAGAGTGAGGAAACCAATATTAAACATGGAAAAAACAAAATACACCATTCGTCTTCTTTAGCCAATAAATCACTTTTCCACATGCATTCCGTACAAATTCCTCATGAATTTGGATCTTAGCCATAGTGTATTTATACTATGCCATGAAAGGAGATATGACCAAAGAGTAAAGTTACTAAAAATTTTGGGGACACATAGTTCAAATTCCTTCCTTTCCTTTCAGAATTCAGAGAGACAAGAACCAATAAGTAGGTGCAATGCATGCAAAAAAACACTAGCTATGTATCCATTTCACCTCTATCAAATTTACTCAGAAACTATGCAATTTAACTAATTACTTAGACATGGTAACTAATTTTACATTTTGAGCAAGCATATATTCATACAATTTATAAAATATACTCATATGTAATAGATGTTATCCAAACCAAACTAGTTGAGGGGAAATAATTTTCCTCCCAACCATAGGCTTTGTTGTACTTATGAATTCTACAACAAACCTGCACCCTTGTGCTAGGCCATGATACCACCAGGGAAGAATTATTATTTATCTCAAGAAATAAAATTTAGGTAAGTGAAGTCCACTCTCCTTCAATATAAACCAAAAGAAAAAACTCCCTTACCTATCCAACCCAAGGATTCCATGAACTTTCTCTGATGCCTTCTCAGTTGTCTTTACCTACACCAAGAAGATCTTTCACTGCCTCTGTAGTCCCTTATTTCCCTCCCTTCTCAGTGCCACTTCTTCACACAACAAGCATCAAAATTCACAACCCCTATCCTTATATCACATTTCTGGGTGTTTTTCTCTGCTTGAGGTTCACACAAGCTCCCATGTTCTCCTCTCCTTCTTCTATTTCCTCTGTTTATCTTCTCCCCTAGAAAGTTCCCCATTTTCCCCAGTTTCTTTTGTCAATGGAATTTGTGGGTCAACCCCGAGAACAATGTGGGTACTTGGATTGTACCTCAAGCTGACAATATTCAGTTGTTTCATCCATTCCCCATACCTCTTTTAAGGTGGGAATTTGGTTGCTCAAATACCAAGATTATTTCATTAATTGAGTTGGTGAAGGTTATTTTCTTGGTAGGTAAGGAAATATCCCAAACCCCTCACCAACTTCCACTTGTGGTATCATGGCCAATACAAGAGATTTCCCCTTCTCAGTCAATTGTTAGGAAAAATTTTAATTAAACAAAAATACATTTACGCTATTTGTTTCTTTCAGTCTTTAGGTCATAACTATAATTACAGACTAGGGGAAAACAAGGTGTTATAATCCCCTCCCCCTTAAAAGAAAACCATCCTTAGTGTCTTACCATCCACATAAAAAACTTAATACATAAATAAAAAAATGGGTATGCCTTTTTCATGGAATCCTCATATTCCCACGTGGCCTCATCTACTCCAAAGTGCTTCCTCTGCACCTTGACCTGTGTGATGGATCAATTATATAGCAGTTTATCTTTCCTTTCTAGGATGCATTGAGGTTTAGGATGAAATCATCCTTCTAGCTCCACCTGGATCATAGTCTAGTTAATAACATGGCTAGAGTCATGAATGTACTTTTTAACTAAAGATATATGGAATACATTATGTGGTCTAACAATAGGAGGCAAGGCAAGCCTATATTCCACTGGTCCCACTCTTTTCAGGACTTCAAATTGTCCACAATAGCAGGGTTCTATCTTGGTATAAGCTCCCATTCTAAATAACTTATTTTGTGATTTACTTGAATATAGACATGGTCTCCTACTTTGAACTCCATATGAGTTATATTCTTGTTAGCATAACTCTTATTCCTTTCTTGAGCCACTTTCAAACTCTACGTTATCTTGGTCACTTCTTTCTCCATCTCCTTTAACATTTTTGTTCCCAATGAAATAATTTCCACTGTATTATCCCAACAAATTGCAATATTGCATTTTATTCCATATCGAGCCTCAAAGGGGCTCATCTTCAATGATTCCTGGTAACCATTTTTATAATCAAACTCTATGAGGGGAAAGTAGTCCTCCCATTTCTTGGGATGATGCATAACATACATTCTCATCATGTCTTCCAGCACTCAGTTTACTCTCTCAGTTTTCCCATCTGTCTGAGGGTGATAAGCAGTGTTGAAAGCTAGTTGCATTCCACATCCTAAAAATAATCTTTTCCAAAAATTTGATTTGAATTTAGCGTCTTTATCTAAAATAATTGTCTTGGGAATGCCATGCAATCTAAATATGTACTTCATGAAGATATTCACATCTATTTCTTTGTAAGTGTATTTAATTGGGATAAAGTGAGCTTCCTTACTCAGCTTATCCACCACCATAATTATTGCATCATGATGCTTGGTTGTCCTAGGTAGCCCTATGATTAAGTCCATGGAGATGACTTCCCACTTCCATTATGGAATTTGTATAGGCTACAAAAATCATGCTAGATTCTTATGTTCAAATTTGATTTGTTGGAATTCTAAACATTTGGTGATATAGTCTTCAATATATTTCTTCATTCTGGGACATAAATACAATTTCTTCATCGTTGTTATCATTTTTTGATAACTTGGGTTACCTACATAAGTTCTGTCATGGAACTCATTCATTATGAGCCCTCTTAATTCATTTGAGTTGGGTATGTTTATCCCGTTATTGTACACCATTAACCCATCTTCAATGAGCTTATATCCTTTGCATTTCGTCCCTCCCTACTCTTGCTCTAACTTTTCCTTTACTAATATGAAATGCTTATCATTCTGTTGCACAAATTTAATCATGTGTTTTAGATCATATTCATATACACTATTTGTTGCTAAGTGTATTGTATGCATGCTTCTACTAAGTGCATATGCCATCTGATTTTGTTTTCCCTTAATGTGTCTAATTTCAAAATCAAACTCATTGATAAGAGCCACCCACCTGACTTGTCTAGCATTTAAACATGGCTGATAGAATAAATATTCCATCCCATTGTGGTCTGTCATTAATAGAAACCTTCTTCACAACAAATAATGCCTCCACATCTTCAAGACATGCACAATGGTTGTGATATCCATGTTATAAGTAACATGGCCTTGATTAGGCTCATTCAACTTTCTAGATTCATATATGATCACATGTCCTTTTTGCATGAGGACTCCACCGAGACCTTCCTTACACGTATATGCACAAACCAAGAAATATTTTCTGGGTTTGCAATTTTTAAAATTGGTGCATTCACCAAAAGATATTTTAGCTACTAGAAGTGATTTGAAATTAGGGTGACACTGATTTGGTTCTAGGCCACTCCATTAAGGTTAGATTTACAATTACGGATCTATTGAACTTGATTGCATCAAAGGTGAAAAGATGTATTCGTGAAGTCTTGAATCCGAATTGAATATTAACTTGGTGAAAGTGTTGTTAATCTCATAATCCATTACTTAATGCATTTAATAATCATAATTGTGGAAATAAAAACATGTATAAGAAAACATGAGACAAGAGATCACCGATTTGTTAACGGAGTTCACCAAAACCTTCTGTATACGTCTTCGGGCTCATAAAATCCATGAAACACTTCATTCTCTTCTTCAAAGATACTATCCTTTACAATGCAAAGGGATGAATTCACACATCAACAAGTGGCAGTAGAATTCCCACAATAGGTGGAAGTATTGAAGATATTCTCTCATCCACAATGCAAATATCTAGATTCTCACAAGCATGTGGCCATGTCTCTCCTACAAAGAGATGATATCCTCTAACAATACAAGGTTATATCTCTCACAATCATGTGGAAATGTCTCTCCTACAAAGAGACAATCTCCTCTAACAAACGTTGGTCTCTCACAAGCATGTTGCATCAAATGGAATCTCTCATCAACTCCATAAAGGGACCCCTCATGGGGTGATCCATGAGGGGATCCATAAAGGATGATTCCCCCAAAGTTTTTTTTTTTTTGGTCTGAATATTACATGAGTTTATAGAGTTTCCTTAAATCCATAATTCAAGGAGACAAGATCCACAAATTAAGGATCTAATAACCACTCAAGGACAAAAATGAGAAATCATCTCAACCAACTCATGAGACCCTTAACTTCCTCCTTGGGACTAGGAAACCAATTTCCCCTTAAAATTAGGAAATTAATTTGTGAGTTGGATTCTCACATAAAACTAATTTCCCATTTTTAAAATGAAATGAATAATACATGATATTCTCAAGCATTAATCATTTTTCCAATTTGCATGACTAATACATGAGTTTCTCATACTCATTTAAAGTATTAATCATTTTTTTTTACAATTTAAATAATTCATTCATGAGCATTAATTATTATTTTCCATATTTTAATGATCTTCTCCATGGCATGCAAAATAATAATTCCTTGTGTGGAGATCCTCCTGGATCATACCTCCCAACAAAAATCACTTTTGGTCCTCCAAAAGTATGGAGAGAAAACTTGAATGTCTGCAACCAGCTCCTAGGAAGAGTCTTACACTCTACGATGTAGTTCCCTGCTCCTTGATATACATAAAAAATGTTTTTGAAATGCCACACCCTTCTTCCCCTTCACCTTTTTACTTCGAAATGATGATGTCAATCCCAACACTTGCTCCAATGAAAATCTGAATCTAATTCCTTGATCTGCATAACAAATGTCTCTGAAAGGACGCGCCCTTCTTCTCCCTTACCTTTATACTTCAGAATGAGGATGTTGATGCCAACAATTGCACCAATGAAAATTTGTAGTTGATTCCTTGATCTACTTAACACATGTCTTTGAAAGGTCACACCCTTATTCTCCTTCACCTTTGTACTTCATAATGAGGATGTCGATGCCGACACTTGCATCAATGCAAAACTGTAGCTGACAATACATGATCATAATTTCAAAGAAATACCATACTTTCCAAGAGTTTACAAAACACTCACGGTCAAGTTTACAATGATTGCCAAAACATTCCTTAGACAAATTAATGCCTCTCACTCAACAATGAGTACAAGACCCATTACAATGTTGCCAAAATAGGCCTAGGAAAAACAATGCCTCTCACTCAAAATTAGCTACAAGACCCATTACAATGTTTCCAACAAGGTTGACAAGGTTTTATCCATAGAACAATATTCCTCTCACTCTGATCATCACTTTCAAGAGTAGCTAATTACAACCTTTTACATCATTTTCATTAAGGATAATACCCCCAAATGTGCACTAGTATGAAACTCTATGGTTTTTAAACCCTCCATTACAAACACGTGCAACATAGTAAATAAGGAAAATGTGACCATCATCACACTTATCTCACAATTCTGAGACTTTTGATTGTAAGCATGACTACTTTCTATCGAAGTGCTAAAATGGCCTCTTACCACACCATCTTGGTTTGCATGTAAGTCTCAAACAATGAATTTCCTGCAATAATTCAGATCTTGTTGCCCTGTTGTAGTACTCAAAGATCACCATAATATGCAACATACATTCATCCTTTTGCAATTTCCTAAAAGAGGAGAAAAACATAAATGCATAAAACTTACATTGGTTTTCGTTCCAAGGTGCTCAATCGATTGCTCAAATATTGGCATACACAACACCAATAGGTTTGTTTCATAATTATGAAAATTTTGACTGTAAACTCGACCTATTATTAAAGGTGCAACTCTACCTCCAAGTTCATGCCATGCATTAATGACAAAAGTGGGCTTCTGCTATGAGCCCTAAAATTCTGTTGCTCATATCCCAAAAAGGATTGCGCCATTGAATTCATGGTGAGAAATCATGCAAAAATGACCACATTTTCGTCAAATTTTGTCACTATGACTCCTAAACCCCCTTGGGATATCTGCCTCGAAAAGTGTGTCATACAATTATTAATTGCAGAAATAAATACTCCTATGCCTCAAAATGCATGCCGATACTTGGGAAAATTTAGGTACCATGTGGCAGTTTGTGATTATCCCACATGGTGCCCAGTCAACTATATGATCAGTACCTATTCGATGCACATTCAATGCCACATCATCATATGACATTCCATGTCATCAACCTACATTAGTGCCATGTCACTGTACGACCTACCACATCATCAACCTGCGTTAGTGCCATGTCATTGTATGGTCTGCCATGTCAACATCCTGCATTAGTTCCATGTCATTGTATGACTTTCCACATCATGGTGACATCATTTACCGTACTGCCCAGTCATTATGCATGTCATGCTGACATCATCATATGTACTACCACATCAACGGCCAATCAACATGCCATGTCATGATGACATCATGATCTGTACTTCCATGTCAACACCTAATCAACATGCCACATCATGCTGACATCATCATCCATACTACCACATCATGCTGGCATCATCTTCCATATTGCCACGTCATGCACCTAGTGAGCATGCCACATCGTGCACCTAGTGAGCATGCCACATCATGTTGACGTCATCATCCATACTGCCACATCATGTTGACGTCATCTTTCATACTGACAAATAATGTTGAAATCATCCATCGTACTGCCACATCATTCGCAATGTCAACATTTGTACAAACATGTGGCTTTGTTATGTCAGTGTGTCGATGTCAACACTATACATACTTCGCTAGTTTTTGCCTGTTTGTTGAAAATTTCAGATGGCCATAACTTTCACATTCGAACTCTGCTTGAGGCGTCGTTTGCATCGTTGGAAATATCTCGTCGAGATCTTTGAATTGGTGTTTTTTTAAAATTATGAGCACTTTGATTTTCGAGGTATTTTGGAGCCCCATGGCTCATTCAAGCTACCCATTTCCTATTTGTTTGGATTAATAGGGCTTCTTTGCTCTACATTCTCTACTTGGATGTTTTGGTCAATTTCTTCAGGCTCTTTGATGCTTTAATTCCCATATTCTCTTCAACACATGTAATCCCTGTCAATCCTACTCTGATACCACTTGATATGAAACTGAGGTGACACTGATACCAAACTTGATTTGGTTCTAGGCCACTCTATTAAGGTCATATTTATAATTTCGGATCTATTGAACTTGATTGCATTAAAGGTGAAAATATGTATTCATGAAGGCTTGAACCTGAATTGAATATTAACTTGGTGAATGTGTTGTTAGTCTCATAATCCATTACTTAATGCATTTAATAATCATAATTGCATAAATAAAAACATGCATAAGAAAAAATGAGACAAGATATCACTGAATTGTTAACGAAGTTCACTAGAACCTTCTGGATACGTCTCCGGGCTCATAACATCCATGAATTGTTTCATTTTCTTCTTCAAAGATACACTCCTTTACAATGCAAAAGGATCAATTCCCACATCAACAAGTGGCAATAGAATTCCCACAAAAGGTGGCAGTATCGAAGAGATTCTCTCATCCACAATGCAAAGAGATAGATTATCACAAGCATGTAGCCATGTCTCTCCTACAAAGAGACGATCTCCTCTAACAGTACAAGGATAAATCTCTCATAATCATGTGGCAATGTCTCTCCTACAAAGAGACAACATCCTTTGACAAAGGTTAGTCTCTCACAAGCATGTGGCATCAAATGGACTCTCTCATCATCTCCATAAAGGGACCCCTCAAGGGGTGATCCACCAGGGGATCCATAAAGTATGATTCCCCCAAAGGGTTTTTTTTTCCAAAGATTACATGAGGAGTTTATATAGTTTCCTTATCTCCATAATTCAAGGAGACAAGATCCACAAATTCAGGATCTAATAGCTACTAAAGGAAAAAAATGAGAAAGCATATCAAACCACTTGTAATAAAGTGAGGAAGAGTCCAAACCAACTCATGAGACCCTTAACTTCCTCTTTGAGACTAGGAAACCAATTTCCCCTTAAAATTAGGAAACTAAATTATGAGTTGGATTCTCACATAAAACTAATTTCCCATTTTTACAATTAAATGAATAATACATGAGATTCTCAAGCATTAACGATTTTTCCAATTTGCATGACTAATACATGAGTTTCTCATACTCATTTCAAGAATTAACCATTTTTTTTTTTACAATTTAAATAATTCATTCATGAGCATTAATTATTCTTTGCCATATTTTAATGATCTTCTTCATGGTGTGAAAAATAATAATTCCTTGTGTGGAGATCCTCATGGATCAAGAAGATTGCTTCACAGTCTGTTGACCATACAAAATTCACTCCTTTTCTTTGTAGGGAAGTGATTGGATGAGCAATCCTTGAATAAACCACATGTAATATCCATCTAGTCCCATAAAGGATCTCACCTCGGATACATTTTGAGGTGTAGACCAATTCATGATTCCTTTGATCTTCTCAATATCCACTGACACTCCTTATTTCATTATTATATGACCCAAGTAATGGATCTGCTTCTAGAAGAAGTCACATTCTTTGTACTTAGCATACAATTAGTGTTCTCTCAACACCTGCAATACTAGCCTGAGATGTTTCACATGCTCTTCCTCAGTCTTTGGATATATTAGGATGTCAGTAATAAATACCAACACAAACTTGTCCAAGTACTTGATGAGAATGTTGTTCATTAGGCACATAAACAAGGTTGGTGCATTGGTAAGCCTCAAAGGCATCACCACAAACTCATAGGGCCCATAAATGTTTCCTAAAGGAGATATCATAGATGTTGTCATCCTTGATCTAGACCTGATGGTACCCATATCTCAAGTATATATTAGAGAACACTATGGCCCCTCTTAGTTAATCAAAAGATCATCAATTATGGGTAGTGGGTACTTATTCTTGATGGTCATTTTATTTATTTGTTTTTAGTCAATACATAGCCTAAAGGTAACATCTTTCTTCTTCACAAAAAATGATCATACTCCCCATAGGGACACAATAAGTATGACATACCCTTTGTCTAGCATTTCCTTCAACCACATTTTCAACTCCACCAATTTAGATGGGCTCATTCTATAAGGCACCTTAGATGCAGGTGTTGATCCCAACATAAGCTCTATGGACAAGTCGATATCCATTTTGGGAGGAAGTCTTCATATTTATTTTGGAAATATGTCTCTTTACTCATGCAACATAGGATGGTCTTCAATTTTCTATTGAGTTTAATACATGAATGGCATACAGTGGGGATCCTTTCCTGTATTTCTTCTTCGGTTGTACTGTTTAAATATGTCTTATAGACACAAGTTTCTGTATGACCTGTGACAAACTTTTAAATTACTTCCTAATTAATTTAGTAAGCAACTGAAGAGTTGTGCATTTAATTATCAGTTTGAGGTCGTATTGGTCTTACTAACTATCGTGCATCATATATGAAAGTATATTGTTGTAATTTCCAATGAGTTGTAGTACTTTTGAATAAATATCATAAGGAAAGATACCAAAATGATTTATCAAGTCACCAAATTAAACTATGATAAATCCACACTTGCATAAATGAAATCACATGTTGTAGGAAAGTAAATGGCACTCTTGCAAGAAAGTAAATCACACTTGTGGAAAAGTAAATCACTTTTGTAGGAAAGTAAATCACAATTGTGGAAAAGTAAATCACAATTGTGGAAAAGTAAATCACTCTTGCAGAAAAGTAAATTACGCTTGTGGAAAGTAAATCACTCTTGCAGGGAAGTAAATCACACTTGCAGAAAAATAAATTACTCTTGCACAAAAGTAAAGGTGACTTGTCCAAGTATTAAAGTGATCTTGATTATGATGATATCTATGTTATGGCTCATGTACCTCAAATTATAAGAATCAAACCACACTATGATTGTAAACAAGTAAAACAAGTTATCTCAATTTCACAACCACACAATTGTTAATTAGCAAGCTAGATGCAGAGTTGCAACAATGAGAGTTACATCGGCCAAAGTTGTAGCAAGAGTGCAACACCAAGAATCCCAACAACACGAGTTACAACAACTAGAATCACAACAAGGCAATACTAATGCTACAACAAATTTGAAGAGAGGAATTACAGGAGATAATTGAAAATGAATAGAAGATGTTACAACTACACTTCAAGCAATCAACATACAAGGTTCATAAATGTCATCATAAAGTGGCAGTGAAAATTTTACAACAACAAGAAAACATAAGAGTTATAATGCATTGTTTTATAAAGGAATTGATGGAAATAAATAAGAAAGAGAAACTATAGCTACTTGATTATCGATAAAAAATCACTACCCTGCAATGTTAATGTTAACGATCAAAAGCTACAACAATGGAGAACAACGAGATGTTAATGAAGGAATTGTTTCAAATAAATAAGAATATAGAAATGGAACTATACCTACTTCTACAAATTGTAAAAGATACAAACAATATCAAGCTAAGGAGGGGTCCTACCTCCTTAGATGAGATATTGGTCTAAGAATGCAGTAAATGGTCAACACACCATCGATTGAACAAGAATGAAACATAAATTTTATTAAATGAAAAATATGGCTCAATACAACTTTGTTTTACAAACTATATGTTGTTCTTCCTCTATCCCTTAGCCAACAAGATCAAGTGTATTTATACAAAATTTATTCTCCCTAAACAAGCTAAGAAAATCGATGGACAACCATGAGAATTGGGTTGTCTCATCTGGTTATATTGTAGTTTCCAAAGGAGGGAAAAAAATTGGTGTGTGTTGACTAAATTGGCCACAATAAGTGGTGGTTGAGTTGTGCATTCCATTCTGGAACCCCAATTTCCCTTGTCGTATTCCTGGGCGGTTGTTGGTTGACTGGTCGTTTCTTGGTGACAATTGTAAGATTGACCAGTGAGCTATTTACGGAGTTGCAATAATGTTCTAGTGAGAGTTGCAACATCGCAAGTTACAACACTATGAGTTGTAGAAAAAACCAAAGCTGCATCACCGAGATTTGCATCAACGACCAGAGTTGTAATAGCTACACTTGATCAGAAATTGCAGCTCTTGTGTTGGGAAGGTTCCTACGTAGCTTGTTCCTGTAAAACATTGTTAGCATGAAAATAAATAATGTCTTGAAAAATGCATATGAATAAGTATTGAAAATGACATGTTGTGTGAGTGTTTGTACCATAACCAAAAATGCATCATTGTGGATGGAAAGTGTAATGAATATGGAAGTGGAAATGGGAAAAAGGTGAGGAAAAAGTATTGGATAGGTGCTAAAAAGAAGTCAATTTGAGCACATGTAATCTCCCCCTAGATGAAATAATTACATGTCCTCATGCAACCAAACAATCATTGTGATTCTGAGAGGGAGAGGCTATGATGGAGGTAGTTGATGCCATCATGTCTATGCCATGCATCAAGAGTGGAAGCTTCTTCCTCATCCTGATAACCTTCCAAAATTGTAACCAGTTCTTAACCTAAAGTTTCCCCTATCGGTTCTTCTGTAGCAGGAGGGACCTTTTCTTGTGCTTGCATTATTTGATTGTCTTTTGTTTACTCTACCTGTCCTATGACATCAGCAGAGTGATTGGCATGATGCACTAGAGTGAATCAAATCTATTGGTTCTTCTGTATCAACAGGGCAATTGGCCTCTGTTGGTTATTGTGTATCAGCAAGACAATGGCCCTATGTTGGTTCGTGTGTGGAAGAAAATAAATTGGCATATGTGGTAGTGGGGTTGGTATCATTTGTTGGCTCAGTGGAAGTGGGGTGGGTATCCTTTTTTGGCTCGGTGGAAGTGGGGTGGGTATCCTTTGTTGGATTAGTGGGGTGGTTTTCTTCTACTAGTTGAACAATGAGGGTTTCTTTTGTTGGTGCAGTAGGATGACTACCCTCTGGAACGAAAGGGTGGGCATGTTCTCTTAATTCGGTAGGGAGAGTTCCTTCTACCACTGTAGTAAATTTGTTGGACTCTAAGTCAACAAGGTGGATGTACACTACCGGTGCAGGAGGGATATCCTCCTCTATTGTTTCATAATTTGTGGGTTGTACTATTTGGACAAGGTATTTTTCCCTACTTATCTTCATTTTCCTAAGCTTATCCCCTAGAAATTTAAGAGAGGTCTGAAGCCTCTTGTTTTTCTTTTCAAGAACCCATTGCTTCCTTAAAACTGATGAATACAAAGGTGTGAGTGAGGGGTGACTTATTTTTTTGGATTTTGTGTTTTTTTTTTCTGGCTCTAGGGAAGCAATGAAATGGATGGATTCGGGAGTTACATTTTCCTAATCGTCGTTGTAAGCCTCCTAAATCGCAGGAAGGCCTTCCCCTAAAGTTTTCCTTGTTGGTTCTTCTGTACTAGAAATTTTCTCTACCCATAGTTCTTTGTTTTGTCTAGG
>JZKD02S1222249.1:0-12435 GCA_000966675.3 Picea glauca | reverse complement strand
TCCCTTCCATAATAGGATCCATTGTATGGTGTTGCCCTACCTCAAGGGTTTGATAATAATATTGTGTGGTTTCTTCTATCTTGATTTGTGGATCTATTGTGTATTCAGTAATTGTGTTTATTATATCTTCATATCTGGTATTGGTACTTAACAGATACATATAATAAATAACAAATAGATTAGGTACTAACCAATTTCAATTTGTCTTCTTCAACTTTTATTTTACCCACACCTACTAGAGTTCTCATATTTTCATATGGATATCATGAGAACATAGTTTATTTTTCCAACCTCATATGTTCCTTATTCTATTTACATTTTATTGTATGCTTTTGGTTTTAATGCTCTCTCTCTCTCTTAATGGTTTTAATGTGCAAATCTAACAAAGGAATCACACCCAAGCAAACAAAAAGTTGCTCTCCATGGTATAAAATTTCTTTTGCAACATCATAATATGTATCTTGAAATTGGTTTGCACTATGTTATTGTTAAAGTCTTTTCACTTAATAATCTCCACTATCTTGATATAGAAGCCAATACACCATATCAATTTTATTGATATCATTTATTTAATTAATGAACTAAATCATTTCTCATTGTATTATAGCTAAAATCAATGCACCCTATTGTTTTGTATTATATTATTGCTAAAATCTTTGTAACTATTTGTCTTCTCTAAATCATTTTTCATTGTATCATCACTAAAATCAATGCACATTATTGTTTTGTGTTGTATCATCGTTGAAATCAATGTTACTACATGATTTCTCTAAATCATTTTTCATTGTATCATCATTGAAATCAATGCATGTTATTGCTTTGCTTTATATCATTGTTGAAATCAATGCAACTACTTATGCTTATGCATGAGTGAAATCAATATGTTCTATTGGTTTAACCAATAAAACATATAATTGGTAACCAATCTCAAACAACTCAACAGTATTTGGAGGTATAACTTACAAATTATGAAGACCAACTTCCATAGGGCACTCACCACTACATAAGATTTTTTGTCCATTGAAATTTTTGTGGCTTATGTTTTCATGTAATTAGTATTGTTTATTTCATGTTATATTTTATAATTTTGGTGGTGTGATTGGATCCGTAAAATTTTCAAACTTCTTAATTTTATAGTTTTGGTGATTTGAATTTTGAATGGATTCAAAGATTTTTTAAAATGTTAATAAATGAAATTATATTTTTAACTAATTAAAATAAAAAATATTAATTTAGAAAAAAATTAAAAAACTCCAAAATGTTAGGAAATTTAGTAAATAGTTAGACCAAGTTGATATAATTTACTACACCCATGTAATTCTTAAAAATTTAAATTTTAAATTAATGGAAATGTGTTTTTAACTAATTAAAATTAAAAAAAAAAATTAGAAAAAATCCCCAAAAGTTAGATAAGTTGATATAATTTACTATATTAATAGAATTTTTAAAGATGTTATATAAAGATAGTGGAAAAAAGTGGCAATAAGGTGAGTAGAAACGCCCTTAAGAAAGAATGTTTGTGTATTCTTAAGAAAATACATAAATACTTAATATGACTAACTTGACTCCTCAATACAAATGCAAGTCCACATTCTCAAAAACACACATGTACTCCAAAAACGCGTGTTCTTACATATTGGAACCAAATAAAAGGGCCCGTAGTCAATCTAAGTCCCCATTAGACCAACCGCTCACAACATTTCACATTGAGCGAATTGAAGCCTTATGATTTTCATTTGTTGACGAAGTATTTTAAGTATTTATTTACATGTAATTTCATTTTTTTATTTAAATAACATAATTTATATAAATTGCATTATTAATTTTCCTTACATATAATTAACACTTACCTATAATTAACATGGAATATACAAAAAAAAAATCAAAACTTAACACCATCATAAAAAGGCACAGCAATCCAAAAGCAATAAATGTAAACACGAAATTGATGAATAGTTAAGGTGTCTTAGATATATTGGTAAAAACTTAAAGAATTGGACACATTGTATTATGCATTACAAATGCCCAAGACCAATTAAACTACAAATAAAATGTTTAAATATTATACAAACATTTATAATTTATAATTATAAATTATAAAGATTTTTGGGTGTCAATTTTTTCCAAGGTTAATAAAAAAATTTACATTATTTTCAATTTTCATTAGGTTAAATGTTCACTTTTTAAATTTTTTTTACCTTTACCATGGTACTATTTCCTATCTCAATTAGACACTAAATTTTTCACATTGTGTGAGTGAAAGTTTTTTATTACAAACCTTTTTTTAACCAGCACCAAAAATCAAATTTCAACTTTATTTATTTTTTCAATTTTTTATTTTGATTTGATGTGATGGATGTTTTGGTGATGCAAATTATTTATTTTATTTGATGAAATGAATTAGGTTTCTCATAAGTTTGAGTTAGTTAATTTGTTCTACCTCTTCATCAATTTTAATGGTGAGTGAGTTCTTTACCAAATTCATATACACATCACACACTTAAGAGAGAGGGTTTTGTTCCAAACTTTGATCATTTTATATTATTTTTAAGAATAAATACTATTCATATACACATCACACATTTAAGAGCATTTAAGAGAGAGGGTTTTGTTCCAAACTTTGATCTTTTATATTATTTTTAAGAATAAATATTTGGAGATTCGTCTCAATTTATTTTCTTATTTATAGTTTTTAAATATTTTCATGGAAGAAACATTAGCTTCAATAATCCTTCATATGTTTTTTTAGACAAATTACTCTAAATCTAAAACCCATATTTTCATAATATAAATCTTTTTTTACATTAGTGGTCACTTGCATCCCATAATAGCATTTAATATTTTTTATTTACACCCATGAGAGACTATAGGATATATGGGACCATATGAAGAATTATGAATTTTTTTACTTTCACAAGGTTAATCTCATTTATCTCAAATATGTCTCAATCTACAAGTCGAACCATTTTATTTTATTTTTTTGGAAAAACTAAAACAATAAGTAAGCTACTTCATGCATAATATAGTGATTCTATCTTACTCATTACTACATATAACAATGGAACATCACATGCACCTCATCCTCAATTTATCTTTGTTTGAAAAATATTGTAGGTAATGTTGTTTTATGTAAATAATCATTGAGTGGAAATCCTTTTCTTTAATTCCCAATTCATTTCATCATGTTATGGAACCAACCCTTATCAAGTGAGTTTCACTCTTTGCTTAGTGTGGTAATATGTTCCCACATATATGCATTATTTTGATTATATATGTCATAAATTGGTATATTGTTTCTTATGGTAATGGCAATAAACATATGCATTTAAGTTAACATAGAGTGAGGGGTTTGCATTTGAACTCCTAACTCCTGTAAATAAAAATCATTTATTAACTCTCTCAACTTTCTTCTAAGATTCTTTGGGGAGGCTCAAACTCCAAATTGGAAAATGATGTAAAACTATTTTTGTACCGATGTTTTGAAGAATGAATTCCTCAACTTACAACTCCATGACATAATTTCCTTGTTTATTTTTGCATATACTTTTTTTTTAAGCAATTAAATTGTCTTTGGAGACTATCTTTGTGGTTTGATAATTAGACTTTGAGATTGTTATTGATTTGACTTTCCATATTCCATTTTTATCATTTATGGGTAGCATGGGGTAAGTTATGTACACTTCTATAAACTAATCTTTCAAATATTTATGCAGAAGGGGTCCCTTATCCTATAAACAAAGTGGTGGCATGCATCAAATTGTTGTCTTATTAAGTAATGACCTTAAAAATAGATTATTATTATTATTATTATCATCATAACATTTTCACTCAAGAAAAATATTGTTGAATATAACTTCACTTCACTCAAAATCTTCTTACATAATATATGATTGATTCCCATATTGATTTATTTTGGATCGACTTAAAAAATCTATCAAAAAATTTCTAACCTTCCAAAATTCTAGTAGTCCAAAGTAGATGGGGAGATTGAAGAGTCTTTCCTAAATTACAACCATCATCTACAATGTTATCACCTTAGTTTTGTTAAGGAGGGAAATCAACAATTGTTATTTTGTTAGAATTGTGAAGTGACATTTTCCATTATCCACCATTTCATTGACACCGCTACTTGCAATGTGAATATGTTGGATTGTGCAATCCTTTTCTTGGGAAAACCTTATCAATCTGATCATTTTCACCCACTATGATTGCCATAATAACATGTACACACTTATGAAAGATGTCCACAAATTTATGTTTCATTCATCAACTAAGTCACCCTCCCTAGCCCTGTTTGATAATGTATTGGTCCTCCTAGTGGCCCTCCATGAGTGCCTTCACCTTTGTGTCATATGCCAAGAGAAAATTGAAAATATTACTTATCCCACATTGCCTATAGTCTACCTTCTCCTCAAATCATAGAAGGATGTATTTTTGGAACCCTAAGTGCTTCCTCCTCCCTGTCACATTCACATGAATTTGAACTCTTACCAAGTGTGCCCCATTACCTAGTTCCCCAACTTACCAGTTAATCCTCATTGAAAGTGCATAAATAGATAAGCATATCTAAGCATTGTTGATTGTGGGATGAATTAAACTTGATGCTTTCTATTGAAGTTTTCCAACATTCATTATCCCCACGAATGAAGGAACTATGGTTTGTGACAAATTATAGGGTGTTGAATAAGATTACTATTAAAACATGTATCCATTTCCTTCCAATGATTATTTGTTTAACCACATCACATGTGCATGTTACTTCACCAAGATGGATCTCACATTTGGTTACCATCATGAATTTCGTTGATACTTTAAAAATGGCCTTGAAAATCAAATTTGGCATTTTTGAAAGGTTGCTCATGCCCTCTAGCCTCATACAAAATTTATGTGGCTAATCAATGATATTTTTTAACCACACCTGGGGAATTTTATCATCATATAGAGTTAGAGACATTCAAAATTTTATCAAGACTTGGGACAACCACATGTACCAAACTATTGATATCCTATGTGAAAATCAACTCCAAGAAAATAAAATGATTTTGGGAGAGAACTTTGTTTCTTATTTAGATTTTGTGGTTTCAATTGATGGCATACATATTGATCCTTAAAATGACGAGGAATCTCTGAATTGGCCATTGAATCATAGAATATTAGATCTTTTAAGAGATTCCTCAATGGCATGAATTTTTCTAGAAAGTTCATTTTTCAGTATGCTAAAATTTCCAACTCACTACATCACTTATCCAATCAATTCCACTTTGATTGGACTCCAAAGACATAACACGTGTTTGTGAAATTAAAGAAGATTTTGTGTTAAGATCCAGTATTGCACCTTCTAGTTCTCCAAAAACCTTTTGAGATTGAATCAAATGCCTTGCAGCCTGCCAATATTGGCACTATACTTAAATAGGTAGGAAATCTAGTGGCTTATCATTTAAAGAGTTTTCCACCTACAAAACTAAACGTATGTAGTACATATCATGATAATAAATTGTATTCTTTAATGCAGAGGTTGAAACATCAGTGACATAGATAATCATCCTCTAATATTCCTCATTTCACAAGCCAAAATCTAGGATTAGTGTCACCTTTAGTGGGATTCCTACATCTATTAATTCTACTTATTCACTAAATACAAAGAAGATTTACATGAATAAAGTGGCACTTCTCCTAAGTGACCATATTGCACATGCCTTCCCTATTTTTGACATTCACATCCCAACTTATGATGAGTGGAAGCAACAATATGCTATAGATCCATATTTTGGGCCTATCATTAGTACCTTGTAGTAACCATTGATGATCAACCAAACTAGATGGTTATATGAATTCTCTCGGTTGTGTATGCCCACTTTAGATGCTTGCATTATTCTTATTTGTGAAGAACATTCACCAATATATGGAGGGCATTTTTGCACAAATAAGACATTGTGACACTTGCATAAGTATTCATTTAGGTCATCGATGTCATAATTTAGGTTAATAATTTTATCTATTGTTGCTCTATCCATGGCTAGATGAAAATTACACATTGCAAACTTAGGCTATACAACCCTTGTTGATTCATTCCATGCTTTGAGAAGTTGTTTCAATGGAATTGATTAGTGGTTTTACCCATGAAATTTCATAAACACAACGACATATTTGTGGTGCTATGTCAAAATGACACTTTTTCTACCATGTTCGAGGACAATTTTGGCATAGAAGACAACAAACATGTTATTTCGACATGTATGGTCACACTTTGGATTGTCACTCAATGCCACCTTGGACTATGATGCTTATTTTCTTAGTGATCTTTGGAAGTCATTATGGCATTTTTTGATTGCAAACTACAATTTTCCACCACCTTTCACCCACAAACAGATGGAGATATAGAAGTAGTTAATCACATATAGGTGGAATATGCTTCACCTCTATTATTCTAAGAAGAATTGTTGGGAAACCTCCCTTAACCTCCTTCAATGTTGCTATAACTTGTTCTGCACTCAGTGACTAAGCATTCCCCTTTGAGGTATGTTATAGATATCAAACCATGGCACCATACAAACTTCCTACATTTCTCCCGCAACTAGTTTCCAACTAATATCTTAGTGCATAGTAGAAGACCTCTTCCTTTTTCTAGTGGATTCCAAAATTTAGACATAGGTATGCAAGGCCCTTTGTAAAAACTAGGGACATATGAAGACACTTCGTGATAGATATTGCAGTCCCTCTCCCTTTAATATTGGAGACAAAGTCTCACTATATCTTCAAAATAAACACTTTAGAAGATAAAAACATCACTTGTTGCAAAATATTTGCCATGGGCCATATCCAATTTTGCAGTAGATTGGTTACAATTTACAAATTGGTATTCACTTGGTATAATGTAACCGACTTAAAACTTTACAAACCATCATAACTGGAAGACGAGTTTCCTATCTCTTAGTCAAGTCACAATGTACGTGATGTTTTATCCCCCTCTCATGTAGGTACAATGTTGGACATACATACTAGAACTACTCATAAAAGAACCATCACCACTTATGTTGTCAAGTAGAAGACAAAATTTCCACAAAATGAGTTTAACCGTGGGGTTCCTAATCTTTAAATGCAAGTAGGGAAATGCAAATTCTGAGATCCATGTATCGTTCATATGCCACAAGGTGAGATCCGATTGTTCCAATCAGGCCTCGAATTTCAAATTTACCTTCCCTGTCAAGTGCAAATTTGATGATAGGTGTTTGTTTTTCATTCCTGCCATTTTACGTTTTATGTAGATTTATAAGTGTCTATTTTTTTTTTTATGTTATATGCTAATTTCATCATCATAAATTTTCATGCTCACTATATTTTGATTATACAATTTTCTATAATAAAATATAACCCAAAACACACTCAACAAAAACATTAAAAATTTAATCAACATTCTGTAGTAACTTGTATTATCAAAATGAAGCATTGTTGAATATTACATAGTANACAATTTTGGCATAGAAGACAACAAACATGTTCTTTCGACATGTATGTTCACAGTTTGGATTGTCACTCAACGCCACCTTGGACTATGATGCTTATTTTCTCAATGAGCTTTGGAAGTCATTATGGCATTTTTTGATTGCAAACTACAATTTTCCACCACCTTTCACCCACAAATATATGGATATATAGAAGTAGTTAATCAAATATAGGTGGAATATGCTTCACCTTATTATTCTAAGAAGAATTGGCGGGAAACCTCCCTTAACCTCCTTCAATGTTGCTATAACTTGTTCTGCACTCAATGACTAAGCATTCCCCTTTGAAGTATGTTATATATATCAAACCATGGCACCATACAAACTTCCTACATTGCTCCCGCAACTAGTTTCCAACTAATAGATTAGTGCATAGTAGAATACCTCTTCCTTTTTCTAGTGGATTCCAAAATTTAGACATAGGTATGCAAGGCCCTTTGTAAAAACTAGGGACATATAAAGACACTTCGTGATAGATATTGCAGTCCCTCTCCCTTTAATATTGGAGACAAAGTCTCACTATACCTTCAGAATAAACACTTTAGAAGATAAAAACATCACTTGTTGCAAAATATTTGCCATGGGCCATATCCAATTTTGCAGTAGATTGGTTACAATTTACAAATTGGTATTCACTTGGTATAATGTAACCGACTTAAAACTTTACAAACCATCATAACTGGAAGACGAGTTTCCTATCTCTTAGTCAAGTCACAATGTACGTGATGTTTTATCCCCCTCTCATGTAGGTACAATGTTGGACATACATACTAGAACTACTCATAAAAGAACCATCACCACTTATGTTGTCAAGTAGAAGACAAAATTTCCACAAAATGAGTTTAACCGTGGGGTTCCTAATCTTTAAATGCAAGTAGGGAAATGCAAATTCTGAGATCCATGTATCGTTCATATGCCACAAGGTGAGATCCGATTGTTCCAATCAGGCCTCGAATTTCAAATTTACCTTCCCTGTCAAGTGCAAATTTGATGATAGGTGTTTGTTTTTCATTCCTGCCATTTTACGTTTTATGTAGATTTATAAGTGTCTATTTTTTTTTTTATGTTATATGCTAATTTCATCATCATAAATTTTCATGCTCACTATATTTTGATTATACAATTTTCTATAATAAAATATAACCCAAAACACACTCAACAAAAACATTAAAAATTTAATCAACATTCTGTAGTAACTTGTATTATCAAAATGAAGCATTGTTGAATATTACATAGTACATACTAAACTGTACTCCAAAATTTTCTTTTAAAGAGTTATCACTCCAGTGATATTTTACAAAAGAAATATCTTAAATGCAACACCTTCATCTTCAGATTTTACAAAAGAAACATTTTAAATGCAACACCTTCATCCTCAATGTGACTTCAAAATTGAGTATATCTCTAAATATGGCATCCGAGCAAATGGTTTTAAGCTCAAACATTATTGAACGCACTAAGAAACCCTTCTTACAACAAGGTAAAACAAAAAGCTGTAACAACAACAATGAACACCAATTAGAATTCTTTATTTAAAAATTTAAATGATAAATCCTTAAACCATAAAACCATAATATCAATTTTATTAGCGAAAATCACCTTGTATTTTAAATAAGAAATAATTTATAAGAGAGACCATTTAGAATTTCTTGCACAGTTTCTTGTTAACATGTTAACTAGAATTTGCAGAATATTTATATGCTCTATGTCCAATTTGACAACATACTGGAAAAATATTATGAAAGTATTAACCAACTAAATATTTTTCACCTCAATATAAAGCAATACAAAGTAGTGTTACCTCTTTTTTTGCACTCTGTTTATAATCACTTGAGCTGTAGACTGCAACTATATTTCATATTTCTTCAATTAAAATATTCAACATACTAAAATGCATCTTGGCATGAATCCTCCACTCACAACTCAAAGAGTATGGAACACAAGGTAAAACAAAAATCTGTAACAACAACAGTGAACATCAATTAGAAATCTTTATTTTTTTACAACAATGAACAACAATTAAAAATCTTTATTTCAAAATCTAAACGATAAATCCCTAAACCCTAAAAACAACAATATCAATTTTATTATCTAAACTCACCTTGTATTTCCCTATTCAAATCATCAAAATTACTACTATTTAAATAACATAACACATAACATAACACTTAGCCATCCATAGGTTCAAAATTTTCAAAGATGTACATCCCTGCAAAAATATACTTTAAATCATAAATAATTTATAAGAGACCATTTAAAACTTCTTGCACATTTTCTTGTTACCATATTAACTAGAATTTACAGAATATTTATATGCTTTATATCCAATTTGACAACATAGTGGAAAAATATTATGAAAGTATTAACAAACTAAATATTTTTCAATTCAATATAAAGTAGTGTTACCTCTTTTTTTGCACTATGTTTATAATCACTTGAGTTGTAGATTGCAACTATATTTCATATTTCTTCAAGTAAAATATTCAACATACTAAAAAGAATCTTGGCATGAATCCTCCACTCACAGCTCAAAGATTATGGAACACAAGCTAAAACAAAATGCAAAACCTGCAACAACAACAATGAACACCAATTATAATTCTTTATTTAAAAATTTAAATAATAAATCCCTAAACCATAAAAACAACAATATCAATTTTATTAGAGAAATTCACCTTGTATTTTCCTATTCAAATCATCAAAATTACTAATATTTAAATAACATAACACTTAGCCATCCATAGGTTCAAAATTGTCGAAGATGTACATCCTTGCAAAAACATATTTTAAATAAGAAATAATTTATAAGAGAGACCATTTAGAATTTCTTGCACAGTTTCTTCTTAACATATTAACTAGAATTTACAGAATATTTATATGCTCTATATCCAATTTGACAACATAGTGGAAAAATATTAAGAAAGTATTAACCAACTAAATATTTTTCACCTCAATATAAAGCAATGTTACCTCTTTTTTTGCACTCTCTTTATAATCACTTGAGTTGTAGACTGCAACTATATTTCATATTTCTTCAAGTAAAATATTCAACATACTAAAATGCATCTTGACATGAATCCTCCACTCACAATACTAAAATGCATCTTGGCATGAATCCTCCACTCAGAGTTCAAAGAGTATGGAAAACAAGGTAAAACAAAAAGCTGTAACAACAACAATGAATAACAATTAGAAATCTTTATTTAAAAATTTAAATGATAAATCCCTACACCATAAAAACAACAATATCAATTTTATTAGCTAAACTCACCTTGCATTCTCCTATTCAAATCATCAAAATTACTACTATTTAAATAACATAACACTTAGCCATCCATAGGTTCAAAATTGTCAAAGATGTACATCCCTGCAAAAATATACTTTAAATCAGAAACAATTTATAATAAACTATTTAAAATTTCTTGCAGAGTTTCTTGTTACCATATTAACTAGAATTTACAGAATATTTATATGCTCTATATCCAATTTGACAACATGGTGGAAAAATATTATGAAAGTATTAACCAACTAAATATTTTTCAACTCTTTTTCCTCTCTTTTTATAATCACTTGAGTTGTAGATTGCAACTATATTTCATATTTTTTCGAGTAAAATATTCAACATACTAAAAATCATCTTGGCATGAATCCTCCACTCACAGCTCAAAGAGTATGGAACACAAGGTAAAACAAAACGTTGCAACAACAACAATGAACACCAATTATAATTCTTTATTTAAAAATTTAAACGATAAATCCCTAAACCATAAAAACAACAATATCAATTTTATTAGCGAAAATTGCCTTGTATTTTCCTATTCAAATCATCAAAATTACTACTATTTAAATAACATAACACTTAGCCATCCATAGGTTCAAAATTGTCAAAGATGTACATCCCTGCAAAAATATATTTACAGAATAACTAGAATTTACAGAATATTTATATGCTCTATATCGAATTTGACAACATAGTGGAAAAATATCATGAAAGTATTAACCAACTAAATATTTTTCAACTCAATATAAAGCAATGTTACCTTTTTTTTGCACTCTGTTTATAATCACTTGAGCTGTAGATTGCAACTATATTTCATATTTCTTCAAGTAAAATATTCAACATACTAAAAACCATCTTGGCATGAATCCTCCACTCACAGCTCAAAGAGTATGGAACACATGATTATAAGCTCAAATAGTATGGAATACAGCAAGCAACCCTTCTTACAACAACATGAAACAAAAAAAAATTGTAACAATGAACAATGATTAGATTTCTTTATTTAAAAAATTAAATGATAGACCCCTAAACCATTAAAGCAACCATACCAATTTTATTAGCGAAAGCATCATTGTATTTTCCTATTCGAATCGTCAAAATGTCTACTATTTAAAGAACATAAAACTTACTTGGATTCATTGGCTCAAAACTGTGAAACCTATACATCCTTGCAAAAATATATTTCAAATAAGAAATAAGTTATGAGAGACCAATTTATTTTTATGAAATAAGTTCCTGCATTATTAACTAGAATGTACAAAATATTTATATGCTCTATATCCAATTTGCCAACATATAGTATAACCATAACTTTGTCCAATCTAACATTAAAGATAATAGTGGAAAAAAATTATGAAAGTACTAACCAATTAAATATCTTTCAACTGAATATAAAGTGTTGTTACCTCTTTTTTTTCAGTGAGTTTATAACCACTTCAAGTTTAGATTGCAACTATACTTTATATTTCTTCAAGTAAAAAAGAAAATTGTAATAACAAAGAACAATGATTATATTTCTTTATTTAAAAAATTAAAATATGGACCCCTAAATCATTAAAGCAAGGAGACCAATTTTATTATCCAAAGTGTCCTTGTATTTTCCTATTGAAATCATCAAAATTCCTACTATTTAAAGAATAAAGCACTTACCCA
>JZKD02S1222226.1:178022-198775 GCA_000966675.3 Picea glauca | reverse complement strand
TTTTCAAAAATGTAGATGTGGGAGTTATAAATGTAATATGAAGAGATCCCTGGGTGGTTACATTTTCCCTATGGCAATTTACAAATGATATTTATTAAAAAATATTATTCACTCAGCTGGTTAGTGTTGTCTTTTGTATTCCTTGAGTCAATATGGGAGTTAATGGCTTAAGTCTATTGATTAATATCTTGTGATATTCTTCTCCTCTATCTCATATTTCCATTGAGCTATTTCTGGGTCGATTTCGTTGATTGTAGCTTGATATATGACTGTTTGAATTCTGCATAGCCCTATCTTCAACTTAATTCAGGTTCCTTATGTGTTTTTCAATTTCAGATAGTTTTCACTTTGTATCTACTAACATTTTCTATCCCATATTGTTCCTCTCTTTTCCATCTTTCCATTGATCCATCCTGGGCCTGATTTCGATGCTTGTAGCCCCAGATATGGTTGTTTGAAGTTTGCATGTCCACTTTTTCCTCTGAATCTGTGGTCTATTGTTTTATGCGTTTTATGACGTCTTCTGTCACCTTTCCATACGAGAGAATTTTTCCATTGCATTCCTATATCCAATACCTTTCCAATGAGATATCATGGACCCAATTCTGAGACATGTAGCTCAAATTATGATCATTTACAAAACGTCACTCAACAACCATCGATTAAGCCTGTGGGTGAATTTGGATCGTTGATCCTCAACCTGTAAAAAGAAGTCCCACATGCATAAGAGAATTCAACAATTATTGATTTAAATGGTTTATCCCTTATGGATAGTTTGTATAAGTACCCGGGTGGACATGAGACCTGTGGCTTGAAGTATAATTTTAACTATTTTTTTTTTAAATTAGGAAAATAACTAAAATAAAATAAAAAATAAAAATAACAAAATTATTTACATTAACCTTCATTATTGACAATTATTAACAAATTTAATAAAATTACCCCAAATCTACAAAGAAAATTAAAATTAACTAAACTAATTATCCTCGTTAATGTAAAAATAAAAATTACCGAAATTAAAACTACTAAAATAATAGTGATTACCCTACCCCCTTTTGGATTTGAACCGATGACCTTCAAGGAGGAATATTTGGGTTGTTTACTCCTGTTACCTACGAGAAACTAGTAATCAATAAAAATAAATAAATATAATTAATAAAATAAATAAAACAAACAAACAAACAAATAAATAATAAAAACAAAACCAATAAAAAAATAAAAAATCAGAAAAAATAATAAAAAAATAAATAAAAAATAACAATTTCCCCTCCAACCACCACATGGAAATAATCCAAAGGGATATAAAATCCCATATGATATCCCATTTCCCCCCAGGATTCATTGTTAGAGTGAGTGGTGTACTTATTTCACTCCACTTCGCCGACGATCACTTCATTCTCGATGTCGAGGGCTTCCTATGGGTATGATGAATATTAAATATTTATGATAATGTGTACACTTCCCATATATTAAATATTAAAATAATTTGATTTCCCATGAGCTCACACTTTTCAAGATTATCACGCTTTTCCAACTTAAACATTAAAATAATCCTTTAAATAATATATGGTGCAGGGGTCGTCGTCGGGGTTTATGGTGAGTAAATGTGGTAAGATTTAGTAAATTCGTCGATGAAAACATCGACGATCCATCCCATCTCACACTCCCATGAATTGAAATTGAGATAATATTATAATATTCACCTTCTCCCAAACACACACACATATTAATTAAAGTCTTTACACGTGTGTTATATGATTGTTGTCGTCGTGGTAAGGAGGTTGTAATTCGTGTTAGGAGGTAATCGTCGATGACAATAACCTCATGAACTTTCCCGATGGTATATTGTAAAAAACCCCCTTTTATTATTTTTATTTATTTTTTATTTTAAATGATGCTCGCTCTCACAAACAAATAATTATTATAATAATTCACCAATCATATTATAATATGTTAAATTTTCAAGACATTGGGAATAAAGTTTCAATAGTTAATATAATTTCCATGCCATTCGAGAGGGGAGGAGGAAATTCCTAAAAAACAAGAAATCTTATAAAATAGGAAGGCCTCCCTAAAATTAATGAGATGTGTCTTGATCATTGATTTCTCATGGGAAAGTTATAAAATATGTGTAATGGCCAATGGGAATGGACATGGGATAGTATGTTAGATTTATGGTGGGTGAGGAAAAAACAAAATAGAATGAAATTAAAATTAAAATAAAAATGAAAATGAAAATGAAAATAAAAATAAATAAAAATGAAATTTGATTTTTTTATTTTCTTATATGAGAAAAATGATGTACATGTTAAATGGTTAGTTTATTTACCATAGATAATTTACCCACGTAAAAATGAAGTTACCCCATCTAAATGAATGTTTAATGTAAATTAGTTTCCCCCTAGTAAAATTAAATACCTATAGTAATTCTAGGGGTAAAAAACCATGGGGGAAAACCACGGACAATACCAAGTGGTTTTTCAAAACCATGAGAAAAATGAATATAAATAAAAAAAATAAAAAATTAAAATAAAGTGAAGTTAAAATAAAAATATATACAAAAATTATGTACAAAAATAAAGAAAAAATTAAATTAAATAAAATTAAATTACAATTTAGAAAATTAAGCTCAAATTACATAAGTCAAGGTCAAGGTTCCATGCCCCCTCAGGGTTTCACACTTAGAGGCCAAAATTTAGAAAAATATGTATAAGGTAGGATTTAAAGAAACCATATGACATGGAGAAGAGCGAGGACATATAGAGATGAAGGATGTGATGAAGGGAAAGCGATGGAGGCAAAGTATACAACACTTCATGTGATGATTTAATGTCACAAGTAGTGACGAGTGGAAACAAGACATCGGCTCCAACCAAGCATACATCATAATATAGTCCACTCAATATGCACATCTCAAAGAGTGTACATGCTCAGATCACAAGGAGTGGGAATTGATCAGGTCAAGGAAATAGTATTTATATCAGACCATCATGCATGTGACAGATAATGAACATGCATAAATAGATGACATGACAGGGGCTCATGATCAAGCGTATGAATGGGATTTTGTCTTGGGTCTTGGAAAGAGGTAAAACCAAAAAGGACTCAGTGTAGATCAGTCTGAAAAGGTTCAGGGACATACTTGCAGGGAAGGTGGATCCGAAATACTTAGGGGCTTCAGTCCTCAAGGAAACTGCAAGCCAAGGTACTCCACTTCTCGATAGGGAGAATCCTGGAAAAAATCAAGGTCAAGGTTGTGGGAAAGGATCAAGAGATTCCCCCACAAGCCTCTCAAGGCTGGAGTGGTCATAAGAATGAAGTGTCCCTGCAAACCTTCTCCTACAAAACAAAATAATGATATCAACCATGTGATCAAAAGAGGACTTGTCAATACTATAAACAATATATTCCCTACCTTTGAGCCAATTTATAAGAGAGTGTTAGGTTTATTCAATAATCAATCATGGGTGGCTATAGATAGGTGTCTTGCTACTGTACGTTCCAAGTTTCAACTCAGAAGAAGAATTAGTTATTTTGTAATTTAGACTAAGAGTTTGAAAGAATAGATTGAGATCCACATGCAAATATATAAAATTTGAAGATATTAAGCATAACATGCCAACAAGAGGATGCAAAATTTGAATTAGTCAATCAGAAAAATAATCAACAGTAAACACTTTCAAGACATTCAATAGAACATCAAACCTTACAACCACATATGATAATCAAGAACTTTGGAATTGACAAAAGCTATGAAGATGACATGTCAACTCCATCATACAAATGTCAATGAAACATCATAGGTCAAGAAGCATCATAAAGACATTTGAAATCATTAGATCAGAAGGAATAATCAACACCAATCAAAGACAATCATCAATCAAGATTGATCTTCCAACTCCCTCAAAGTAGGCAAAGAAACAGTATTAGGATGAAGCAGAAGAGGATTAGGCAATACAAATGAAATTTTAGTAGAGGGCCCCTTTCCTTTCACTTGTAAAAACAAAAGTAAAGGAGGGTTGTTGCGGCCAAAACACTTTGTTAATGTTTCTCCATTTTATTTTGTGATCACTAAGCAATTGTTCTTATTAAGCAATTACTTTATCTTTGTTACCCAGTACTTGTTTTAACTTTGTTTAATTAAAACCTTGTTGACATTTCTCTGCTTTATCCTGTGAACTTATTTTTACTCATCTTATTGTAATTCCTAGTCACTCTAGATTATGACATTTTGTCTAAGGCATTGTTTTATTTTTTTTAAGGTCATAGTTTTTGTATGATATAATTGTTACAATGCTAGATTTTTTTTATGTCAAATTATAAATAATATCAAAATGATATTTGTACAATGAAAAAAAAAACATTTTTTTTCATTTATGTGAAAGTTTAATTTTATATATAATCCAGAGTTAGGTTGTTGGTTATATTTGATTTTGAAGTTTGTAATTAATTAGTGATGAATTTGTCAATTTTATTATTAATTTTACAATAGTAATAAAACTTATTTTCATCGAATAATGTTCTAAAGTTTAATGAATAGGTTATGATTTTTTGAATCCATTGTTAAAAAATAAACTTTTTATTTGTTTTACTAATTTCTATCAACCCACCTCCTTTTCTTTCTTTTAAAAAAATCCACTTATTTAATTTTGTCAAAATTTCCATCAAAGACTTTTATACATATTAACTTGGATTGGTCTCAATAGGTAGGAAATAAAGATTTTTAATATGTGAAGTCTAGGTTCAAAGTTCACAACTATTTATTCCCCTCTTTTTAAATAGTTTTGACATCAAACATATTACCTTTTAATTGAATAGTTTTGGCATCAAACATATTTATTCCACTTTTTATTCAACATTAGTTGAAAGTGTTGGTAGATAATGGAAAAAAAAAATTCTTCTTAAGTGGGCATGTATGATTTTGCTAATAATTACAACATAAAGCTTTTTAATATGTGAGATCCAGGATCAAAGTTCACAACTATTTATTCCTCACTTTGAATAGTTTTGATATCAAACATATTTATTCCCCTCACTTTGAATAGTTTTCATGTCAAACATATTTATTCCACCTTTTATTTGAATAGTTTTAGTTTTCTTATCAAACATATTTATTCCACCTTTTATTTGAATAGTTTTTGACATCAAACATATTTATTCCACTTTGTATTAAACTAGTTGAAAGTTGAAAATGTTGGTAGATCACGGAAAAACAAGATTCTTTTTAAGTGGGCACACATGATTTTGTTAATAGTTACAAAATAAAACTTTTTAATATGTGAGATCCAAGGTCAAAGTTCACAACTATTTATTCCGAATAGTTTTGAAATCAAACATATTTATTCCCCTCACTTTGAATAGTTTTCACATCGAACATATTTATTCCACCTTTTATTAAACATTAGTTTTAAAGTGTTGGTAGGTTATGAAAAAACAAGATTCTTATTAAGTGGGTACACATGATTTTGTTAACAATTACTTTGAATTATGTTAACCATTACTTTGAATTATCCTTGTCTTTTAACTTTTTTATTATTGTTCTCAAGATTGAGTGATCGGTTTTTCAAGAATTAAGTCAATTTTTGCAAAAAAAAGGAGGTTAATAGTGATTGCTCGATAATTGGATAAGTCATTTTGGTTTTCTGATTTGAAAATAGGAAAAAGTAAACTTTTAGTCCATTTTTTTTTAGGGAATCCTTGCTCGACAATGTGATTGAAAATATCCTTAATATGAGGTAACAAGATCAAACTCCCAAGTTTTAAGATCTTTGTTGGGTATTATTCAATATCATTATTTTTTCCATTAGTAAGGTGCTTAATGCTAAATTTTATATCCTCAATAGAGAAAACCTCAATACGGTGATGATTGGCATAGGTGTCCTCATACACTTGAGGGGAAACATAAAGTTTGTTAAGGTATGATATCTAGTGGTTTATGTTAATATTACAAGTTGCTATAACTTTTTTAGTGATGATGGTATCTTAAAATCTTTTAGGGTCTTTTTTACAAGTACCTCTTGATTTTTGGTTAAATATTGACGATTTTCTTTTTTTATTAGGAGCTTATAATATTTAATCTTAATAGCATTATTAGTCTCATTAGAGGAACTTATTTATGCCATAAGTTACCTTGATGGTGTGGTAATAGAGTCTAGTTTGTTATATTCATTCCCCCCACTTGGAATACAATTCATCCCACCCTTAAGCCCATAAGCAAGATTGAGATCATTGGCACCTTGCAATTCTAACAATAATTGGCTCACAAAGAGCCCCAATCAACAATTGATTAAAAAAAAATGAACATGTGACAAGTGGGATTTGAACTTGGATAGAAAGAATAAAATTGCTCCTCTTGACCACCTGAGCCCAAACCCAATTCACTGCTTCTTTTATATTTATTTATTTATTTCCATTTATCATTTTTATTCATCAAATGAATAAATGATTGATACTCTAATCAAACACCATTCTTAGTATAGGTAGAGGTCTAATCTACTTGTTCATTTCATTATCAACCTGAGGATCAATAGGCTAATCAAACATCATTCTTAGTATATGTAGAGGTCTAATTTGCTTGTTCATTTCATTATCAACTTGAGGTTCTATATGCTTATGAGATGTCTATGCAATGTATATGTAGAATTAAGGTTCCTATTTTACTCTAATTGATTACAATGCTTTTGTATTTTCTAAAATAAAGTTTATTCTAATTCAATTAAAAAAAATGTAAGCTACAATATAACCAATTAAATCCTATTCAAAAAAAGTTGTAACGAAGAGTCTATTTCTAAGTGAAGACGGATAAACTACACAAGATTTACTATAAATTCTAAGAGAAATACAAGATTAAAGAAATCAAAATTCTAACCTTATTAAACTATGATCAAAGGTGACTAAATGTGACGGTATACTACAAATATATGGCACAATCTATATGAGAAATATTTTAACACTTAGCTACAACAAATACTTTGTCATAAAATAATTATGAAGGAACATTTTTATTATTAAATGAGCAATTAATTATAGAGTGAATATCATATTTTCAAGTAAGAAAGAGAGCTAATAAACAATAGTACACGTGCCAACAAAGTGGACACTTACTCCTCTAGAACAAGACACTAGAAATATCTATAGCAATATCTTTTTTCCTCCAACACAAGTGAAATGAAAGCAATTTTGATTCAACAAACTCAAAAATGATGTAACGGTCACTCTTTCATTGCATCATTCTATATATGTTATGCTGAACACTACTCTTTTATTTGCACATAAGGTAACATGTTATAAATGTTCATAACTATTGAACTAACTACTCCAAGAATCTATAACAACATATTTCTAGATTGAAAATTACATTAACGAGATGGTTAATCATAAAAATAATAGTTGCGTAGATGTTTCTTTTTGTGCTACAAAATCACAACCTTTGCATTTTTTTTTTCCAAAGGAAAAAAGCATAAATTTTATTAAGTAGATAAAATTTACATTCTGAATAATGCATGTGTAGACATGCATTTAGTTCCAAAGATCTTTAGCTGACATCAATAGTAACTGAAGTTCTGTTTAGTGCAAATCCCCAAAAGTAAAGCGTATTATTAGTCTTTTTGAGAAGAAATAAATAAATAAAAATCTAGAACTAGGAACTTGAAGAAACAAATATAGAAAACTGCCCCATAGAGTATAGGGCTATGTTGTAGACTATAAGTGTCCCAATATTGACCAATTCCTAAAAAACTGACCATCTATAACATGTCCCTTGGATATCAACAAAAACTACATACATAAAGAGACAAATGACTTTACACATTGAAGATATGTTGTTCCCTTTGTTCTATAAAGGGTTTGTGATAATGTTCCTGGCTCTACACCTCCGAGAGTTCTAAGATGTGCCATTTCTTGTGAGCCATTTGAGTGCCCTCTTTAGATAAGGATTCTGTTGTACCATTCCTTTCCCTATAGACATGGGTGGATAACATATTTGAAATTAAAAAGACTTATTCAAGGATAGAATCTAGATTTATGTTATGACACTTTTGTGTTTTCCTCATCCAGTTGATGACCACCATTGAATCACCAAAAATATGTAGGCTTGAGATACCCTTTTCTCCAACAAAAGTGAGAAAGATCTTTAAAACCATTAGTGCTACATAATTATTTGATCCCTAGCCTAGACCCCACTTTAATTTATAAAAATGTGTTGGAGAGAGTTGAAGGACTCCCCCTCCCTTGCAATGTTCATCGTTGTCTTGGGAAGCCCCATCAAGAAAATCCCAAGGTCTTGAGAAATCTTTTTGTTCTTCCACTATCTACCTTGGGGGAGGAATATATTTCACTTGTGGAAAATGTGCTAGGATGGCTAGACTTTTGGCTACAATTAAATCAGGTAGCAGGGCCTTTTCCTTGAATATGGATGCATTTATGGCAAGTCATATTCCCCATAGAATGAGAAGGGGAAGTGCCTTGATGTTTTTGTTCCTATGGTTCTGAACCTAATACTTCCATGCTTCTTCAATGGAAATCCTATGCCAGTTGCAATTTTGACCCAAAACAATTGAGACAATCCTCTAAGTTTGAATTGAAAAAGGGCATCCCAAAAAAATATGTAGAGAATATTCCTCATCACCCTAGTATAGGGGGCACCATCCTGACCCTTCCAGACCCCTGGATTTCATCCTATCCCATGTTGGGACCTGTTATCACCATAACAATTTTTCTTTGATGGAATCCAAGTCTCGAATTTGGCGAAGGGATAGACCAGTGTGGAGAGGCGATAGATTTGGAGGACAGGGTCACACCTAGCGGAGAAGGGCCAAATATAGCGAAACCATGGAAGTTGATGGGGTCCAATGGGCCACATATCTTAAACAACCCAGATCGATGGTCAGGAGATGTATTGGGCGAGGAAATAGCACGAAGGTTAATCACTCGAGAGCGAGATAGGGGAAATATTGTGGTTTCAGCTCGCACACATGGCGCCACCAGAGGCATATCAGGGCGAAAAGTGGTCTACCCAAAACCGCTTTTCCCCACCCGCGATATCGAAAAGCGCATGTAAAAGGAGGGCCCCATTCATTATTTTATGACATTTCAAATCATTCGAATGTTTGAAAATTGGTGCAAAATCTCCATTCGAAACTGAAGCTCAACAGTGAACCCGACTCACGCATTCTCCGCTAATTCACAGGTATTTTTCATCATGGTTGTTTCAGGATTAATCTGTAAGTGTGGACACAAACCGATCTCCCTAGATCCACCTGGATCTAGAACAAAACAGGATAGAATAATACACTTTCCCTAGATATAGACTATTGAATGAACTAAGAAACAAGGATCTTGGACGTACCTTATGAACGCTTCCTTGGGTCTCTGTTGTTCCAAGCTTCGCTCCAATGCTCTTGTGCCATTCANTATAGGAGAATATAGATTAGTTACTTGGATAGAAAATGATCCCAAGATATCTGGAATGCCATCACCTGAATAACCATTCGAAAGCCAACTCATCCTTCTAGAAGATTCCCTTCTATAAAGTTCGAGAATTTATCTTTTTCCTTCCTTTGGAAGATGTTCACACCCTGAGAGTTAGGTACAATGCAAACCCCTCGCAGTCCAACTTAATGCAACCTACGAGGATCAGGAATTCTCGCAGGCAAATATATAGGTAGCCTACGAACATCCCTTAAAAGTATGATTTCTGGAAGCAGACAAATGTAACTTTTCTCAGGAAAGTGTTCTTAGTGAAGAACTTGATTTTCCATCATCACAACATCATCACGATGACCAAAATTGTGGATAAAAATGGCCATGAATCCTGTCATTTTATCCATAACAAAGCAAGATCCCACCTTTAAAGAAGAATCCCTAATAGAAAAAGACTCTGATATATTTGACACAGAAATAACCGTCTCACCCATTTCCATATCCAGAGCGAATTTGTTAGACAATGTCAGTAAATGAATACCCTTCCTCAAAGAAACCCAAGCCTCCATAACCCCTTACATCATCGAAATCGTTTTCCCTTTTCCAGAATTCATAAGCTGGTGTGCGAAACAATAATCCCAGGAAGAAAATGTCATTTTGAATAAGTTAGGGTTAGAGGTCATGTGAAGAGTAGGTAGCCCGTCAATTCAATACTCCCTCAGTACACCAAAGTCTTCCCCCGCAATGTCAGAGCCCTTCGAGGAAGAGATACTAATCATAGTCTATAGAGAATGTACCCCCAAGGTCAAAACCCTATTTTTGTAGAGCATTGTTAAACCTGAACATCATTCTGAGATTTTGTCGTTGCCTATGAATGTAAGTGTCATGGTTATTGAGGTCTAGTGGGTCTGGTCCATACTCAGTCAAATTTTAGGATTGGATAACGACAAGTTTTTAGTAGAGGTCATTGTAGCGCCTCTTTTGTCACCTTGGTGAGCAAAATAGAGGTGCTTGCAAGCTTAGTTTGGTCTGCTGAGCAGGACAGCTGTAAAGAAAAGAGTTAGGGAAAGAAAATAAAAACTACAATTAAGAATTAAACTAAGAGATGCAATAAAAACTAAATTCATGAGCATAGGGACATNCTCCAACCAAGCATACATCATAATATAGTCCACTCAATATGCACATCTCAAAGAGTGTACATGCTCAGATCACAAGGAGTGGGAATTGATCAGGTCAAGGAAATAGTATTTATATCAGACCATCATGCATGTGACAGATAATGAACATGCATAAATAGATGACATGACAGGGGCTCATGATCAAGCGTATGAATGGGATTTTGTCTTGGGTCTTGGAAAGAGGTAAAACCAAAAAGGACTCAGTGTAGATCAGTCTGAAAAGGTTCAGGGACATACTTGCAGGGAAGGTGGATCCGAAATACTTAGGGGCTTCAGTCCTCAAGGAAACTGCAAGCCAAGGTACTCCACTTCTCGATAGGGAGAATCCTGGAAAAAATCAAGGTCAAGGTTGTGGGAAAGGATCAAGAGATTCCCCCACAAGCCTCTCAAGGCTGGAGTGGTCATAAGAATGAAGTGTCCCTGCAAACCTTCTCCTACAAAACAAAATAATGATATCAACCATGTGATCAAAAGAGGACTTGTCAATACTATAAACAATATATTCCCTACCTTTGAGCCAATTTATAAGAGAGTGTTAGGTTTATTCAATAATCAATCATGGGTGGCTATAGATAGGTGTCTTGCTACTGTACGTTCCAAGTTTCAACTCAGAAGAAGAATTAGTTATTTTGTAATTTAGACTAAGAGTTTGAAAGAATAGATTGAGATCCACATGCAAATATATAAAATTTGAAGATATTAAGCATAACATGCCAACAAGAGGATGCAAAATTTGAATTAGTCAATCAGAAAAATAATCAACAGTAAACACTTTCAAGACATTCAATAGAACATCAAACCTTACAACCACATATGATAATCAAGAACTTTGGAATTGACAAAAGCTATGAAGATGACATGTCAACTCCATCATACAAATGTCAATGAAACATCATAGGTCAAGAAGCATCATAAAGACATTTGAAATCATTAGATCAGAAGGAATAATCAACACCAATCAAAGACAATCATCAATCAAGATTGATCTTCCAACTCCCTCAAAGTAGGCAAAGAAACAGTATTAGGATGAAGCAGAAGAGGATTAGGCAATACAAATGAAATTTTAGTAGAGGGCCCCTTTCCTTTCACTTGTAAAAACAAAAGTAAAGGAGGGTTGTTGCGGCCAAAACACTTTGTTAATGTTTCTCCATTTTATTTTGTGATCACTAAGCAATTGTTCTTATTAAGCAATTACTTTATCTTTGTTACCCAGTACTTGTTTTAACTTTGTTTAATTAAAACCTTGTTGACATTTCTCTGCTTTATCCTGTGAACTTATTTTTACTCATCTTATTGTAATTCCTAGTCACTCTAGATTATGACATTTTGTCTAAGGCATTGTTTTATTTTTTTTAAGGTCATAGTTTTTGTATGATATAATTGTTACAATGCTAGATTTTTTTTATGTCAAATTATAAATAATATCAAAATGATATTTGTACAATGAAAAAAAAAACATTTTTTTTCATTTATGTGAAAGTTTAATTTTATATATAATCCAGAGTTAGGTTGTTGGTTATATTTGATTTTGAAGTTTGTAATTAATTAGTGATGAATTTGTCAATTTTATTATTAATTTTACAATAGTAATAAAACTTATTTTCATCGAATAATGTTCTAAAGTTTAATGAATAGGTTATGATTTTTTGAATCCATTGTTAAAAAATAAACTTTTTATTTGTTTTACTAATTTCTATCAACCCACCTCCTTTTCTTTCTTTTAAAAAAATCCACTTATTTAATTTTGTCAAAATTTCCATCAAAGACTTTTATACATATTAACTTGGATTGGTCTCAATAGGTAGGAAATAAAGATTTTTAATATGTGAAGTCTAGGTTCAAAGTTCACAACTATTTATTCCCCTCTTTTTAAATAGTTTTGACATCAAACATATTACCTTTTAATTGAATAGTTTTGGCATCAAACATATTTATTCCACTTTTTATTCAACATTAGTTGAAAGTGTTGGTAGATAATGGAAAAAAAAAATTCTTCTTAAGTGGGCATGTATGATTTTGCTAATAATTACAACATAAAGCTTTTTAATATGTGAGATCCAGGATCAAAGTTCACAACTATTTATTCCTCACTTTGAATAGTTTTGATATCAAACATATTTATTCCCCTCACTTTGAATAGTTTTCATGTCAAACATATTTATTCCACCTTTTATTTGAATAGTTTTAGTTTTCTTATCAAACATATTTATTCCACCTTTTATTTGAATAGTTTTTGACATCAAACATATTTATTCCACTTTGTATTAAACTAGTTGAAAGTTGAAAATGTTGGTAGATCACGGAAAAACAAGATTCTTTTTAAGTGGGCACACATGATTTTGTTAATAGTTACAAAATAAAACTTTTTAATATGTGAGATCCAAGGTCAAAGTTCACAACTATTTATTCCGAATAGTTTTGAAATCAAACATATTTATTCCCCTCACTTTGAATAGTTTTCACATCGAACATATTTATTCCACCTTTTATTAAACATTAGTTTTAAAGTGTTGGTAGGTTATGAAAAAACAAGATTCTTATTAAGTGGGTACACATGATTTTGTTAACAATTACTTTGAATTATGTTAACCATTACTTTGAATTATCCTTGTCTTTTAACTTTTTTATTATTGTTCTCAAGATTGAGTGATCGGTTTTTCAAGAATTAAGTCAATTTTTGCAAAAAAAAGGAGGTTAATAGTGATTGCTCGATAATTGGATAAGTCATTTTGGTTTTCTGATTTGAAAATAGGAAAAAGTAAACTTTTAGTCCATTTTTTTTTAGGGAATCCTTGCTCGACAATGTGATTGAAAATATCCTTAATATGAGGTAACAAGATCAAACTCCCAAGTTTTAAGATCTTTGTTGGGTATTATTCAATATCATTATTTTTTCCATTAGTAAGGTGCTTAATGCTAAATTTTATATCCTCAATAGAGAAAACCTCAATACGGTGATGATTGGCATAGGTGTCCTCATACACTTGAGGGGAAACATAAAGTTTGTTAAGGTATGATATCTAGTGGTTTATGTTAATATTACAAGTTGCTATAACTTTTTTAGTGATGATGGTATCTTAAAATCTTTTAGGGTCTTTTTTACAAGTACCTCTTGATTTTTGGTTAAATATTGACGATTTTCTTTTTTTATTAGGAGCTTATAATATTTAATCTTAATAGCATTATTAGTCTCATTAGAGGAACTTATTTATGCCATAAGTTACCTTGATGGTGTGGTAATAGAGTCTAGTTTGTTATATTCATTCCCCCCACTTGGAATACAATTCATCCCACCCTTAAGCCCATAAGCAAGATTGAGATCATTGGCACCTTGCAATTCTAACAATAATTGGCTCACAAAGAGCCCCAATCAACAATTGATTAAAAAAAAATGAACATGTGACAAGTGGGATTTGAACTTGGATAGAAAGAATAAAATTGCTCCTCTTGACCACCTGAGCCCAAACCCAATTCACTGCTTCTTTTATATTTATTTATTTATTTCCATTTATCATTTTTATTCATCAAATGAATAAATGATTGATACTCTAATCAAACACCATTCTTAGTATAGGTAGAGGTCTAATCTACTTGTTCATTTCATTATCAACCTGAGGATCAATAGGCTAATCAAACATCATTCTTAGTATATGTAGAGGTCTAATTTGCTTGTTCATTTCATTATCAACTTGAGGTTCTATATGCTTATGAGATGTCTATGCAATGTATATGTAGAATTAAGGTTCCTATTTTACTCTAATTGATTACAATGCTTTTGTATTTTCTAAAATAAAGTTTATTCTAATTCAATTAAAAAAAATGTAAGCTACAATATAACCAATTAAATCCTATTCAAAAAAAGTTGTAACGAAGAGTCTATTTCTAAGTGAAGACGGATAAACTACACAAGATTTACTATAAATTCTAAGAGAAATACAAGATTAAAGAAATCAAAATTCTAACCTTATTAAACTATGATCAAAGGTGACTAAATGTGACGGTATACTACAAATATATGGCACAATCTATATGAGAAATATTTTAACACTTAGCTACAACAAATACTTTGTCATAAAATAATTATGAAGGAACATTTTTATTATTAAATGAGCAATTAATTATAGAGTGAATATCATATTTTCAAGTAAGAAAGAGAGCTAATAAACAATAGTACACGTGCCAACAAAGTGGACACTTACTCCTCTAGAACAAGACACTAGAAATATCTATAGCAATATCTTTTTTCCTCCAACACAAGTGAAATGAAAGCAATTTTGATTCAACAAACTCAAAAATGATGTAACGGTCACTCTTTCATTGCATCATTCTATATATGTTATGCTGAACACTACTCTTTTATTTGCACATAAGGTAACATGTTATAAATGTTCATAACTATTGAACTAACTACTCCAAGAATCTATAACAACATATTTCTAGATTGAAAATTACATTAACGAGATGGTTAATCATAAAAATAATAGTTGCGTAGATGTTTCTTTTTGTGCTACAAAATCACAACCTTTGCATTTTTTTTTTCCAAAGGAAAAAAGCATAAATTTTATTAAGTAGATAAAATTTACATTCTGAATAATGCATGTGTAGACATGCATTTAGTTCCAAAGATCTTTAGCTGACATCAATAGTAACTGAAGTTCTGTTTAGTGCAAATCCCCAAAAGTAAAGCGTATTATTAGTCTTTTTGAGAAGAAATAAATAAATAAAAATCTAGAACTAGGAACTTGAAGAAACAAATATAGAAAACTGCCCCATAGAGTATAGGGCTATGTTGTAGACTATAAGTGTCCCAATATTGACCAATTCCTAAAAAACTGACCATCTATAACATGTCCCTTGGATATCAACAAAAACTACATACATAAAGAGACAAATGACTTTACACATTGAAGATATGTTGTTCCCTTTGTTCTATAAAGGGTTTGTGATAATGTTCCTGGCTCTACACCTCCGAGAGTTCTAAGATGTGCCATTTCTTGTGAGCCATTTGAGTGCCCTCTTTAGATAAGGATTCTGTTGTACCATTCCTTTCCCTATAGACATGGGTGGATAACATATTTGAAATTAAAAAGACTTATTCAAGGATAGAATCTAGATTTATGTTATGACACTTTTGTGTTTTCCTCATCCAGTTGATGACCACCATTGAATCACCAAAAATATGTAGGCTTGAGATACCCTTTTCTCCAACAAAAGTGAGAAAGATCTTTAAAACCATTAGTGCTACATAATTATTTGATCCCTAGCCTAGACCCCACTTTAATTTATAAAAATGTGTTGGAGAGAGTTGAAGGACTCCCCCTCCCTTGCAATGTTCATCGTTGTCTTGGGAAGCCCCATCAAGAAAATCCCAAGGTCTTGAGAAATCTTTTTGTTCTTCCACTATCTACCTTGGGGGAGGAATATATTTCACTTGTGGAAAATGTGCTAGGATGGCTAGACTTTTGGCTACAATTAAATCAGGTAGCAGGGCCTTTTCCTTGAATATGGATGCATTTATGGCAAGTCATATTCCCCATAGAATGAGAAGGGGAAGTGCCTTGATGTTTTTGTTCCTATGGTTCTGAACCTAATACTTCCATGCTTCTTCAATGGAAATCCTATGCCAGTTGCAATTTTGACCCAAAACAATTGAGACAATCCTCTAAGTTTGAATTGAAAAAGGGCATCCCAAAAAAATATGTAGAGAATATTCCTCATCACCCTAGTATAGGGGGCACCATCCTGACCCTTCCAGACCCCTGGATTTCATCCTATCCCATGTTGGGACCTGTTATCACCATAACAATTTTTCTTTGATGGAATCCAAGTCTCGAATTTGGCGAAGGGATAGACCAGTGTGGAGAGGCGATAGATTTGGAGGACAGGGTCACACCTAGCGGAGAAGGGCCAAATATAGCGAAACCATGGAAGTTGATGGGGTCCAATGGGCCACATATCTTAAACAACCCAGATCGATGGTCAGGAGATGTATTGGGCGAGGAAATAGCACGAAGGTTAATCACTCGAGAGCGAGATAGGGGAAATATTGTGGTTTCAGCTCGCACACATGGCGCCACCAGAGGCATATCAGGGCGAAAAGTGGTCTACCCAAAACCGCTTTTCCCCACCCGCGATATCGAAAAGCGCATGTAAAAGGAGGGCCCCATTCATTATTTTATGACATTTCAAATCATTCGAATGTTTGAAAATTGGTGCAAAATCTCCATTCGAAACTGAAGCTCAACAGTGAACCCGACTCACGCATTCTCCGCTAATTCACAGGTATTTTTCATCATGGTTGTTTCAGGATTAATCTGTAAGTGTGGACACAAACCGATCTCCCTAGATCCACCTGGATCTAGAACAAAACAGGATAGAATAATACACTTTCCCTAGATATAGACTATTGAATGAACTAAGAAACAAGGATCTTGGACGTACCTTATGAACGCTTCCTTGGGTCTCTGTTGTTCCAAGCTTCGCTCCAATGCTCTTGTGCCATTCAGATCGCAACAGTACAAACCAATCGAAGTGAAAGCAGATCAATATATTCAATAGCTAATCTATACATATGATCAAGGAGTTATGTAATAAAGTGACATCATCTTTATGGGAAAGGGACATATTACTGTATTGAATTAATTGAAAGTGAAACTTACAACTTGAGCCTTGATGTTGTAGATCTCCTTTCAATGGCTCCTAGCTCTGACACACACACTTGCTCATGCATGAAGAAAATCAACCACTTTTGATGACCTTGCTGGTGTCTCTAACTGTTGTAGCATCAGTCCTTCATACAATCTTACACTAATTCTCCAATCAATCTCTTGCTAATTTGCTTCTAACCTTTTCCATGAGCAATCTCCTTAATATATAGGAGAAGATAGATTAGTTACTTGGATAGAAAACGATCCCAAGATATCTGGAATGCCATCACCTGAATAACCATTCGAAAGCCAACTCATCCTTCTAGAAGATTCCCTTCTAGAAAGTTCTAGAATTTATCTTTTTCTTTCCTTTGGAAGATGTTAGCACCCTAAGAGTTAGGTACAGTGCAAACCCCTCGCAGTCCAGCTTAATGCAGCCTACGAGGATCAGGAATTCTTGCAGGAAAATATATAGGTAGCCTGCGAACATCCCTTAAAAGTATGATTTCTGGAAGCAGACAAATGTAACTTTTCTCAGGAAAGTGTTCTTAGTGAAGAACTTGATTTTCCATCATCACAACATCATCACGATGACCAAAATTGTGGATAAAAATGGCCATGAATCCTGTCATTTTATCCATAACAAAGCAAGATCCCACCTTTAAAGAAGAATCCCTAATAGAAAAAGACTCTGATATATTTGACACAGAAATAACCGTCTCACCCATTTCCATATCCAGAGCGAATTTGTTAGACAATGTCAGTAAATGAATACCCTTCCTCAAAGAAACCCAAGCCTCCATAACCCCTTACATCATCGAAATCTCTTTCCCTTTTCCAGAATTCATAAGCTGGTGTGCGGAACAATAATCCCAGGAAGAAAATGTCATTTTGAATAAGTTAGGGTCAGAGGTCATGTGAAGAGTAGGTAGCCCGTCAATTCAATACTCCCTCAGTACACCAAAGTCTTATCCCGCAATGTCAGAGCCCTTCGAGGAAGAGATACTAATCATAGTCTATAGAGAATGTACCCCCAAGGTCAAAACCCTATTTTTGTAGATCATTGTTAAACCTGAACATCATTCTGAGAGTTTGTCGTTGCCTATGAATGTAAGTGTCATGGTTATTGAGGTCTAGTGGGCCTGGTCCATACTCAGTCAAATTTTAGGATTGGATAACGACAAGTTTTTAGTAGAGGTCATTGTAGCGCCTCTTTTGTCACCTTGGTGAGCAAAATAGAGTTGCTTGCAAGCTTAGTTTGGTCTACTGAGCAGGACAGTTGTAAAGTAAAGAGTTAGGGAAAGAAAATAAAAACTACAATTAAGAATTAAACTAAGAGATGCAATAAAAACTAAATTCATGAGCATAGGGACATAGAAAAAAAAAGAACCATAAGACCAATGTCACCAATGTTTGAGGTTGATCTATTAGTGAAACCAAAGCACCAAGAAGAAAGGGGACTATGAGTCCCTTCTTCCTTCAAGGGAGGGCTCTTGGATCCCCACTAGCTAGCTCTTCTTACAACAAATAAAAATGGAAAATGATGGTGAAAGAACTCTTTACAAATCCACTCAATGGGTGAGGTGGATTGTCCAATGTAATGGTGCCAATATGCTCTTGACAAAGATGGAGTCCTCAAGACACTAGAGGCATCATAACATTACTTTGAATTCCTTGAGAAAATGAGGTGCATCCATGGCTTTTTATAGCATTCATTTGGGTTATTTTTTAACTGCTTTGTAGTGTGAAAAGAGGCCAATAAGGGCATTCCTAGGTCTTTGACCAGCCCACCAGTCGGATCCAGTCCATATTTGAGGGTCAAATCGGCTTGGGAGTTGAAAAATAAGTGGGTGGGAGGCCGACCACTCTCATAAATGCGTCGTTTAGCAGGTGCGCGACTTTTTGCGATAACAGTCGCACATCGTGCACATGTGCGCGATTTCTGCGTTCTTGTTTCGCGCATGCGCGCGCGCCCAATTTCTGCATAGCGCTCTTCAATTTTTCACTACTTTGTATATTTTTTTGACCTTTTTTGAATGCTATGGTATTAATTCAGGTCCATGGATGAATTCATCACTGTTTGACGATGCTGAGTTCTTGTAACCATGTGTGGACGAAATTTCAGTGATAACAAATGCCCCCTGATGGATGAGGTTAGGAGCATATGTATAGCCAAAATCCATCACTGTTTCTTCTACTGAGAATGTTTTTGTAAGAGAGAGAAATAGTGGGATCGTCTAGAGTGATCTGTTGGAGGGAAAAAGGAATCGGTAGGACCCGACCTTCCATGAGGTGTGTAAAATAGAAAACTGTGTACAAACGAGGTAGGCATGCCCCATGCTCATGTCATGTAACTCTGAAAAAATATGACTGAAGTGTTGGTGTAGACAACTGCAGCACCCTCGGGGGAAGTCGTGATACAAGCAGAAGACAATTCTGCAAATGAACATGCTCTGAATAGTAGGCAGTGATCGCAGTAATAAGTAGCAGCGATTATGTGGGCATTGATGGCCCTGCCAAGTTCAGAGGTGTTCGACAAATAAAAGAACTAACTGCAATAGTCGCAAAGTAAGACCCACCGTAAGATGAGAAAGTGTTGGCATTGAATGTTATGGGGGTCAATGATAGCAGAGAGCAATGGTATTTCACCCTGTTCCATCCGAGATCTCTCATTGAGTGGATAATGACAATCAAGATACTGTCACCCTTCTGGAAACTTTGCTGATGTTGACAAAAAGGGGGACGCGACTCCCAGAAGAAAATGGCTTCGTGAAATATACTAGGTGAGGTGAGGAAGTGGTAGAGGTACATGGAAGAAGTCAAGATGTGGGAAGACTCAAGACTTCCCTTGGTTGGAGTATGGGTGAGAGAAAAAGTGGTCACAACCATTCAACGAGGTCGAGTGTCAGGGGAACGACAAGACCGAGGATAAGTTGTGCCAGAGGCAGGACAAGGTGAAGAAATTCAGAGGGTAGAGGTAAGTGACCTGTGGGGTACTCTGAAGATATGGACAATGACGACGAGGGGAGATGAGAAGCAGTGCTCCAACCAAGGGTGACATGGTTTGCGGTTGGCCAAAAAGAGGGAAGCAGGTCGCCAAAGGTGAAGACCAAAAAAGGTAATGTAACGACTAGAAATAAAGGCGTTTGTACAATAAATAACGAATAATTTTGGGGAGAAATGTACAAATATAGAAATGGGTGCCCCAGTGTGATATGGGTGACCCATGTAGGGCATAATTTGCTTGGAAAATTGATGAAGGATGGGGGCCCCATTGGTGAGTTTCTGTATGAGGTAGGTGAAATGAAGGGAGATTTGTAGATGGGCAAACTAATTGTGGATGAAATGTAGGGTTCATGATACTGTGGAGGTGCAGTCAAAAAATAGAACCGTGAAGAGATAATCTAGGAGTCCATGTGGGAAAGAGAGCAAAATGAGGAGAAGGAGTATGTGTTTGATTCGTGACATGATGAAAGACTATCGGGACTCCCATCCCTAAAGGGTT
>JZKD02S1222226.1:144663-155376 GCA_000966675.3 Picea glauca | reverse complement strand
GATTCAAAATGAAAATGTCTCCTTGGTATATATAGGAGACTAGGAGGTTTTAATGGCCTAAAGCCGACATAAATAAAATAACATTACTAATCTAAATCACAGCTAATGGCCTAAATCCGACATAAATAAAATAACATTACTAATCTAATATGCCCCAATTAAGTGGTAATGAGCCAATATTAGGGCTTAACAAGGAATAGTAACAAGAGAGAAAAGTAGGATTAGGATAGGATTGGAAGAAGTATTATTATGCTTTCTAATAGATAGGAATAGAACTTTAGATAGATATTTTTTAGTATTAAGCTTGTAATAAGAAGTATAGAGTTTGGTAGGATTATTCATTATTATGTATGTTGTAGATTCTATTTATTAGGAGACTCTTTATAGTTGAAAGCGATCTTAAGATATGAATACTTTAGGACTTAGATAGTAGTTGTAGTAGAGACCAGTATTAGATGATGAGGGATTCTTTAGTATGTTAGACTTTATATTATGTTTTCTATGTCCTTTATAATATATAAAGTATTTATATTTTGCAGGAACCTATACACTACTTTAGAGCTTAGATAGAACTACTAGATTATAACATCACCACTACGAAAGAGATACACTTGTACTTTATACCCTTTTACTCCACTTTATAGAAAGATATTTAGAACTCAACAATCCTTAGAAGAGAATGAATCCTTTACTCATGAGGGATTATAGCTATGAGAGATTCAAGGTATAACTCACTAACTAGATAGTCTATATTTAGACTATTAGGGGGAGTAGAACTTAGCTATTTATTACTCTTTACAACAAGCAAGAAGGGATAAGAAAGAAAACTATACATGAGGAATCATCCTTATATTTATTTGTATTTGGTCTTGTTGAAGACATAGATATAGATACTAGAAAGAGGAATAACTCCTACTTTGGGATATCTTAAGACATGATATCATCGAACAATAGAATTTAGCTCCTCACTAAGAGAGATTGAGAATAAGAAATGTAGACCATTGTGTTGTTTTATCAGTTTTGGGATAGCAGCTCCTTTGTATGTATAACAATGATGAATAGGACTTTGACTTATTAGATATTTATCATGATAGATCGAAGACCAATTCTAGATACTTACTCACTATAATAGATCATGATTTACTTCCTGTATTTATTACTTTGTATTACCATTAAGACTTAAAGAACTACTTAGACATTAGGCGTTATTTGAAGAGTAGACTTCTCATCAAGCAATGGGAACATCATCATGGTTAGTCGAGGAGCTATGATTGAATTGGACATCTTCTATACTTGGATTTGGATATAGGGTGCATAACACAAATTACCCTATGGCTCAGGATAGAGCTAGTTCCTCCAAAGTGGTTAATATTTACTATCCAATCCAGTGATAAATCATGATGAAAGGACATTTATTGGGGCAGTGTTTTATTCCTCGGATAGATCTTTCCAATGGGCTATCATACGCCTAAAATGGAGATCGTATGCAAAAGTTATGACCCCGGGAAGTTGATGTACTGACTTACCCAAACGGGGCCCACATGAATTTTGGCGCTTCATCTCCTAGGGTTAGGTTTTTGGATGTTTAGGGTTTTTGAAACTCCTTTTTATTGTAAAAATGCCTTGAGATCCTCATTTTAATTATATTCTTGCGAATGAGCGCAGTCGTCACATCTCTTCTCAGAGATAAGTCGCCACCATTCCAGCAAGCTTGTTTTTCGCTGCATTTTACAGTTTCAACTTATTTCCTTATTGAATAGAAAACCGGTTTTACTGTATCTCTGTTATTTTGTGTTAGGCACCTGGTAATAATCTGTAGTCATTCCATTCTTCTCATAAAATACGGATCACATGTGCAGCATTATAAATAAGGCAAATTCCATCATCATCACACTCATCTCAGAATTATGATACTTTTGGATGTAAATATGACTACTTTATGTCGATGTGTCAAAATGGCCTCTTACCACACCGTCTCAGTTTATGTGCAAGGATCAAACAATGAATTTCCTGTAATAATTCAAATCTTGCTACCTAGATACAACACTCAAAGATCACCAGAATATGCAACATACATTCATCCTTTTGCAATTTCCAAAAAGAAGGTAAAAACCATAAATGCATAAAACTTACATTGGTTTTCGTGCCAAGGCACTCAATGATATGCTCAAATATTGGCATACATAGCACTAGCAGGTATATCTCATGATTCTGCAACTTTTAACTATAAACTCGACCTATTATTAAAGGTGAAACTCTTCCTCAAATTTTGTGTCATGCATTAGTGACAAACGTGGGCTTCTTCCATGAGCCCAAAAATCCATTGCTCAGATCCAAATTATGACTTGACCAGTGGATTTGTAGAAAAAAATCGTGCAAAAATGACTGTACGTTCATCAAATTTTATCATTGTGACTTCTGGACCCCCTTCGGCTCTCTGCCTCGAAAAACGTCCCATGAATTAATGACAAAAGTGGTCTTCAGTCATGAGCCCTGAAAATAATCTTCTCAAATCGAAATTTTGAATGCACCAGTGGATTCATGGAAACAAATCGAGCAAAAATGACTATAATTTCATCAAATTCTAACACTATGACTTATGCACCCCTCTTAGTCTCTCTACCTTGAAATGTGTGGCACAATAGTCTGTACGACCTACATTAATTGCATATTGCATTGAATTTTGTGACATGTATGGAGGTTCCACATGGAATGCTCGTATTGGTTACACTGGATACCATTTTTTACTCGCCAAAAGGGACATGTGGCGCTCTGTGGGTGGTGCCATGTGGTGTGCCCTGGTGGTGCCATGTGGTGCCCTCTAGGGGTGCCACATGGCACTCAGATATTGGTCCAATTGAGTGATGATTTGGGAAAATATTCTTGACACGTGGAAGGGCCTAATGTTGCCACATCATCATGTTGTCATCAACACTGTAAGAACCACCACGTCATCATGTTGACATCCTTGCCACATAGACTAGCGTACTGCCACATGGCATCCATACGGTGCCACATGGAACCTTTTTACTGGCCCAAGTGGACCCCAAAAATTCCAATTCTTCCTGACATGTGGCAACATGTGGTGTTGCCACATCAAATTCAATACATATACATTAGTGCCCAGTCATCATTCCATGTCATCTGTTGTGTCAGTGCCACATCAGCATACCAGTCAGTGCCACGTCATTGTCATACTACCAACTGTGCCTTCCACATCATCTTTTGTACTTCCACATTAGCGTTCATTCAGCATAACCCATCACTAACACTTCATATTATGTACTGTCACGTCATCTTCCATACGTCCTGCCATGTCACTATTGTGTTAGCATGTCGACGTCAGTATGACAGGTAGCCAAATATGGTTGGTCCAACTAGGTGCCAAAAAAACCAAATATGAGTGACATGGCACTCTCTCGAGATGCCATGTCAACCTACTGACGTCATTTTGAATTCATCAGGACACATATCATCCTATGCACCTACCAACTTAGTGTGTTGACATCATGTTGACATCAGTAGTGTACAAACTTTGTCAATTTTGCATGTTTGCTGAAAATTTCAGATGACCATAACTTTCACATCTAGAATTCGTTCGAGGTGTCGTTTGTGCCATTGGAAATATATCGTCGAACTCTTTGACTTGGTTTTTTTTAATTTGAATTCTGAGCACTTTGATTTTCGACCATTTTTTTCAACTAAGGAGGATCCAACCCCCAACTGTATAGACTCTGGTACAAGCTTCTTGCTTGGTGTGCCACGAATATCGGGGTGAAGCTTCCAACATTTCCTGCTCCAGTGACCACTCATTTGGAAGTGAGTGCAATAGTTGTGGGACTTCATGTCTGTCTCGCTTTCACTGTAAAGATATTTTCTCTTCCAGCACTTTGCAACATTCTTGTTTTCCCAAGATGTTGTTGGTGATGATGTCAACTCTTTGGTTGAAGAATCCTCTTCTTTTGTTTCCTTTGAGAATTCTCCTTCACCATACCCCAATCCTAGAAACTAGGGCCTTCCTACAACCTCCAGTGATGGAATGATTCCTTGGCCATTTACACCAAGTCCTCCTCATTTGTACCCCATCTTCCTCAGCAAATTCAAGCCAATGTCCCCAGTGTGTCTTTCAAAAAATACAAAAGAGGCATCATCATTAATGATGGAAGGAATTGAATATGGATAATTATTTACCTCCATCCTATTTCTAATGCTTCTTCAACTTCCTGAAGCTTAGCCAATTTCTCCTCCTAGTTGGATGAAGTTGTAGATGAGGTTTTTAGGAAACCACCTTGGTTACCCAGTGCCTGGAGAGAATCCTCTATTATATGAAAATATGTGTAGCTATCAACATTTTCATGACAAGAACCATAATTAGTATACCTTCCATGGCCACAAGTTGATCTGGTCTTGGATGGACTTTTTTCCTCCTTTGTAGTGGAACAGTCTCTAACTTGTTCCTCCATAGTATTCTCTAACATGAGTCTCAATTTCTGATTCTCATCCTCTGCAACTTGTAGAATCCTTATGAGCTCTGCATTTTTTGCCTAAATGCATTGGTTGATTTCTTCAAGCTCTTTTATCTAGAAATTCTTCGATGCTTTTCACATCTTGTCTTCAACACCTGCAATCCTTGTCAATCCTACTCTGATACCACGTGATCTTAATCCGAGGTGAAACTAATACCAAATTTGATTTGGTTCTAGGCCACTTAATGAAGGTCAAATTTACAATTACAGATCTATTGAAATTGATTGCATCAAAGGTGAAAAGATGTTTGTATGAAGGTTTGAATCCAAATTGAATATTAACTTGGTGAATGTGATATTAATCTCATAATCCATTACTTAATGCATTTAATGATCATAATTGCGTAAATAAAACATGCAATTGAAAATAGGAGACAATAGATCATTAAGTTGTTAATGGAGTTCACCAGAACCTTCTGGCTACGTCTCCAGATCCACTTGGAATACGAATCGTTTTATTTTCCTTCCCAAAGTGTTGAAACCTTCTCACAAAATGTGGCACATTCTCCTTACAGGGTTGAAACCCAGAGCAACCTTCTCTTACACAAAGAGAACTTAAGGCTCTCACATAAGTGACATTTCTTCAGACACCAGAAGGACTACATTTGACCTCTCTCTCCACCAAGGGATGATCCATAAAGGATTCATTCCTAGATATTTACTAGGGGATTTATATAGCTTTCCTCAACTCCATAATACAAGGAGACAAGATCCACAAATTTAGGATCTAATAGCCACTCAAGGAAAAAAATGAGAAATCATATATGTTGATGTTTTGGTAATTTCGGGAGGTATTGACCTCCATGAAAACCTTTGTTATTATATAAAATTATTATAGAAGCAAGAGAACCATTAAACATATGTGGAAATATCCTAGAATAGAATTCAGCCCAAGGAGAATAATAATAAATATTTAGAAGGCTCCAGAAAGAGAAGTCGGCCCCACATGAAAAGTCACTTGGACAGGCTAGTATATAAAGAGGTAAGGGGCTACCTCATTGACACACATTCACTCACTCTACAATAAAGGTGCAATTCAATGAAGGGAAGAAGGAGGCGAAAGTCTAAGGAAGGTGACACGGAAACTATAGTGGTGAAGTCTCTCCTTGCTCGGTCTTTATGGTATCTCTCATGTGTGCTTCTCTTGGTATTGTGTTGTTTCTACAGTCGTGTTGGTATTTTTATATATGGTTGATATGATAGGACTTTCTTTGTGTATAGAATCGATCTAAGAAAAGGTTACTGTGCTTGGGGGTGGCACGTGTAAGTGCCTATGGTTGGGTGACAATGGTGTAACATTGTCTATGGTAAAATGAGCATACCAAAATTTTAACATGGAATAAGAGATGGTTTCCATCAAAACTATCTAACCACTAGAACGAATATCGCCATTTCCCCCTATTTTCAAGCTCGTTGAGAACTTACAAAAACCAACCAAGAAGGCAATCTAAGGAGGGAACATCTTTCCCCAGATCATATCTCCAAAATTCAAAAGTTGGAAAATTAGGGTTTCCTCATAAAACCCTAGGTCAAGACGTTTGGAAATTTAAGTGTTGAAGTTGGAGAAGATCCTTGAAGAAAGGAGGTCTCCTTGGCATAACACACTCACTGGTAAGTCCAAAATTTATTTCTGCAAAGTTTCATTTTTTGTCATATTTCTAGATCCCGAGGCAGAATTTCTTCCAACACTAAGCTTGATGAGAAGCTTGAGGGTGTTGATAATTTCTGAGCATGGAAATATAGAGTAATGCTTATTATAGAAGAGAATGACCTAGAAGGCCTCATTGAAGAAGAAGTTCAAGAGCTAGAGGGAGATGAGGATAAAACAAAGCATAACAAGAACTTGGTTAAAGAAAAGAGGATTATTGCAGATTCTATCAAGGATCAATTGATCCCTCATGTATCATCATTGAAGACATAGCTCAAGAATGTGAAGATGTAGAATTTAGAAACCATTCAATTCTACTTCACGAGGGTATCTCAAATCAAAGAACAGCTTGAAGCCATTGGAGACAGAGTTGAAGAAGTTGAGCTAGTAATGACTATATTGAATGGTCTCCTAAAGTCTTGGGAATACTTTATTCATGGAATCTGTTCTATAAGAAAACTAACAAAGTTTAATAGGCTATGGGAATATTGCACTCAAGAAGAAGAAAGAGAATAAAATTTGGGTGATGATGAAAATCAAGCACTAGCAACACATACAAGAAATGTAAAGAGTAGAAAAGAGGTTCATTCTCACAAGAATTTTCAAAGGTCACAAAAGGATATGATTCATTATCAATATTTATCTATGTATCTATGGGAATAAGCATCCAGGACTGTTGTATATGTGTAGAACAAAAGTCCTCATTGTATAGTTGGGAACAAGACACTAGAAGAAATGTTTACAGGAGAAAAGCCAGAGGTCAGCCACCTGAGGATATTTGGTTGTCTAGTATATGTGCATGTTCCCAAAGATAACAGATCGAAGTTGGATCCTTCAGGAAAGAAGGGTATATTTTTTGGATATAGTGAGACATTGAAGGCATATAGAGTCTACATCCATGGTCACGGGAAGATTGAGACTATCAAATATGTCACCTTTGATGAGGATGCATCCTTCAGTAGATCAAGGAAGCATCATATAGATGAGGTCCATGATGAGAAGCCTAAAGCTACTATAGTTGCAGATACAGTTACAGGTGTTGACAATTAAAATCACAACGATGAATACTTCATGCAAATGATGCTAAGCTCTATTATTTATTTATGATAATAATAATTAACTAGTAAGTGGGACCCCCTTGTAGAATAGAGGCACTATGATGGATGTGTTATCCTTATATGTTTGTTTTTTTTATGATTTTTCCAACACAGTCTTCTACAGTTGATGATGCAAGTCTTGGTTTCATTCGTTATGACAACATGGATGGTTGATATATTATCACTAAATGTTGTTGATGATCACTCGCAATACAGGGCCGTGCTATGGATATAAGGATTATTTAGTTTTACAAGTGTTATGTTATGCATTAAACATTGGTTGTTTATTTTATATATATTTTTATGCTAAAGGATGAGATGGGAGCTTGAACAAAACAAAAAGGAAACGGATAAGTTCTAAGGTTATTGAAAAAAAGATTATATATAAACCTTAAGGTATATATAATGGTGACAAATGGAAGGTGATGGACCTAGCCGCTATACTATGCACTTTGGTTAAAGGATTATATGGGAAGCACATATGGTTATTGTTAAAGTTTTGATATGATTCGGGTGGCGCACTATACAATGGATACGGAATTGAATTTATGCAATGGATGTGGTTTGTATTAATGGTTGATTTTATGGTAATGGGTTGGCTAGTACATTGAATTGAATAGGGCCAGGTGAGGAAGTGTTGTGGATTTACTGCACGTCACTCCAAACCACCCTCGAGCCTGACACCCTAGCCATAGTTGCATTTGGCTCTGGTCGTTGTGGAAGCTCTGTGATTTCAGTTTTTGAAAGGAAAAACACAGTCCAACTCCATCCTCAAGGTGATTTTTCCAGGTTTGTCTCCTTTACTTTCCATCCATGATGGTCCCTCTGTATTATGAATTAATTTATTGGCTCAGGATTGCATGAGTTCTGTGTTTTTCTTGAGTTTTGACTATATATCAGTGTTGTGCTTACGGTTTTCTCTGTGAATGCTCTGGAATGTTGGCATTTTAAAGAAAAGGAATGGATTGTATTTCTTTGTAAATCGTGTGCATTGGTTATTGGTTTAAAAGGTATGATCTATCATCTTGGGGTTTTACTCTGGTTCTCTATGGAAAATATGATAATGATGCAGCAAGCTATGAGTTTTTATTTGCGCGGGGTTTTTTCCACCAGTCTGGGTATTAGTTGTTGTCACCCCTTTCGTCTGAGTCGTAGTTATGATTCATTCCTCCAAGTTGTGATTCAACTGTCGACAGTGGCACTATTATTGCTTTGTTTGGATGAGCCCCGAGCTATTGTTTGTTATAGAATTTACTTCACTATCATTGTTGTTGAATGAATAACATAGTTGGGTCTTGGGCATCACCCAGTTATTTAAATGGAAGTTTGTATTGTATTGGTTTGGCCACGGGTTGCGTTCGGGCACGTCATGGTTCTGTGCTCATTCATTCTTCCATAGTATTTTAAGTGCTTCACACCTATCATTATCTAATGGAGGTGGCTAACTATTATATTTTATTTCTCTCACTGTTAAGTTTTGGGTTACAAGATAAATGGTTGTGGTATTTTTAAAAGAGATCAGGGTCTCTGCTCTTCCAAGACTATTCTTGAATACCCCTGGTTACTTCTTTGTGATGACTTATTTTAAGAGGAAAAGAAAGGGCACATGCTCTCTGTGTTTTCGAGGATTCTTCCTTGTCTTAGAAAACTCTTATTACCTCTCTGCAATTAAGTTTTTAAAGAAAATGACTTGTTTTTGTTTCTCCTCGGGAACTTTGAGCTCTGTCAAGATTTTGGGTTACAAGTTAAATGAATCTGGTGATTTTAAAAAGAGCATGGGCTCTTTGAATTAAAATACCATCTCTTGATCGAGTCTCTGTATTTACTCTCTGTGATAATTTGTTTGAAAAATAAAAGGGTATGGGTTATCTACAACCCCAAGAACTTTCCATTTGGTTGATTTATGGTTATTCCATCCATCGTTGTGTTAAACCCTAGCACGATCATGATTCCATTTAAGTTTAAAATGCACATGTGTATGATTGGTTCATCAAACATGATCTTGGTCATGTCAATATTAATGGAGACACTTGTGTGTGATATGGTTATGTTCTCCTTGTGCATTATATGGATCTGTCTTTTATTGAGCATTTCTTTTAAAGGGAAGTCTGTACATTTTTAATGCACACAGATCTCGGGCTCAGAGCTACATGTTTTGGTTAAATACTATTGTCCAATCAAGATTGGTGTCGATTATATTGTTGATGACCTGTGTGTGATTATATCAGGCCCTATTATTGTTTGGATGACAGTGGATTGTGTCAGTCAGTATTGGAAAGTCGATTGTTGGTGGTTAGTATTGGGTCTATTATTATTTGATTGCAAAGGATGAATATTGGATATGGATAATTGGAATCACTGTGCATATTATATTTTGTTTTAAAGAGAAAAAGGTTAGAATTAGAGGATGCAAGACTATGGTTAGAATGGTTATGATGCTGGCAACGGTGTTAATGTGATGTTGCATAGATATGATATAATATGAAAATATTGATATAATTGAATAATTATGGGCAATTTAATTGTTTGTTTTCTGAAGACAGCAAGCATTATGTCTGCAACTAAGGGACAGTTAAATGATTTTGGTCTTAAAAGTGGATGCTTTTTGGATTTTAATTGGAACATAGTTGTGGCTATTGTTTGATTTAATTTATTTTTGTGAATAGTATTTGTATTATTCCCTCTCATATTCTCACATTTTCGCTCATTGTACCCCCTTCACGATCCAAATTTCATTTTTACACGCCCTATTCTAGAAGATAAATTAAACACTATGTATGACAGTGGTAAAGATGTGACACAAAAATAGGTGGAAGCTGATATATTTTGGTATTCATTGCACAGTGATTTATTTAATGAATTGTTGAGCATTACTTTTGTTCTTACTCCTTGTCATGTTACCACTTTTTTGCTCATTACAATCCCTCCACATATCCCATGAACCCTATTTCACCCCCTTCTCATTTGACAATTATTAAATATTTTTTATGGATTGAATTCCACGGGTATTATGTTAATTTTTGAGACAAACTTTGTTTCATATAAGTCCATGTCATGTAACTGGAACAGAGAGCCTAGAAGGCCCAGATTCTCAATTCATTTTGATGTCGATCCTCAAGAGTTGAACCAACTTTTTCAAGTTGGGTTCTTCAATTGGATTGGGCAATGGATAATTCAGCCTCGACCAGAGAGGCCTCCCTTCCATCTGTAGAAATTTCGATACAAATTAATGTATTCCTGCGATTCTCCAGATCTAACATGTTCTGCATTTGTTAAATACAGAATCGCTTCTACTATTACTTTTTTTGCGGAAGCAATTTAAACCACGATCACAACCATAAGCACAAAGTGAAATATCAATAACACATAACACAATAGGTTTTACCGGGAAAGCGTAAAGCTAAAAACCCCACTATCATATATTATGTATATCATGAATCAT
>JZKD02S1222226.1:126399-140341 GCA_000966675.3 Picea glauca | reverse complement strand
CTGTTACAATTCCAAATCACTCAGTTATGAATGAGATAATAGATTAATATTTATTGTCTAATTTAATTAAGGGAAAACTAAATTAGACACATGTTTCTTGCTGACTTTTCAACACCATCCCCAAAATGTTCTTGGTATCCCTGTGCCTCCCAATGTATCTATGCAACCAAAAGTCCCTGAAAATGATGGATGGTAGGAGATTGTTCATCCAGCAGTCTCCCACCATCGTGGTTGGCCCAACTTTTCATTGTCGCCTTCTCCTCCACCTGTAAACCCAAATGCTCAAATTGCTCCTACACACTCACCTGTTCAGTCCTCCCATGCTAGAAAATGACTTAAAACTAAGGCTCCCCGTGTGAAAGACATAGGTAAAGTTGGTGCTTCCCTCTCATCTCCCTCAAGTGACTCAACAAAATCAGTGTCCTCACATATGCACCTGAGGGACGATTGTTCCGATGTTATTAGTGAGATTAAGCCTTAAGGTTCAAGTCAACCTAAGGCTAATTCTGGGAAGTCCAAAGGAGAAAACAGTGACAAAAGAAGGATTGCCTCTCAAAGTGGCAAATATGGATTTTGATTTATGTCTTTATGGTTGATTTGTTGAAGACAATGGACTGCATAAAGTTTTGGACAACAAGCTATTTTTTTGGGATAATGTGATTATTACATGTTTTGACTATGATTTGAATTATTTCTGATATTTAATATTCAAATTTTGTAAATATTTATGGGAGCCACAATGAGGTATGTGTTTAAATGGTTATCTAATTGTGTTTATTTTGTAAAGAATCAAAAGGGAGTCACAAGGAGTCCCACCTACTTAGTTATTGTTTAATAAAGACCCTTAATTATTATTATTATTATTATTAATTCCCCTAAACTGAAATTAGTTAAGTTTAATTAACTTAACTAGAGGAGGTAGTTGAACTACTTCAACTAATTTGGAATGCATAAAATCCAAATGAAAAGGAAGAACAAGTGGAGAATAGAAGGAGAAAGCAATAATAAGGTTTTATCTTGTGTTTTCATGAGATAGTTTAGTTTTCATTCAATCTTCAATTCATTAAAGGCCTAATTCTCTTTTTGACAGCAGGTTCCTATTGTAGACAGCAAGGTTTTAAGTCATTCAGATGCTTGTTTCAAATATGTTGATATATCTTTGATAGTCTGCGTATACTTGTTTGTTTATGGATTGAGTTTCATAAACGATAAAGGATATTGTGCAAAGTCAAGTGGGCAACAGTCTGTGGCAAGTTGATCGAGATTTTAAAGTTTAGTTTTTACTTTTTGTCAGAGTCCTTTTGTATGGTTTTCATCGGGGATATCTAAGTTTGACCTTGGTCCATGCCCTCAAAGGGATTTTTGTAAAGAGAAATATACTTGTGATTTCTTGGAATGAAATAAATCGATTTCTATTATGTCTCCTTTGTGTTAATCCATGACTTGGTTACTTTTTCTTTTTGATCTCCGCTTTTACTTTCTGCAATCTGTATATGTTTAGAAAATTATATAAAAATTTCATATTTTGCAACAATCTTTTCATTTAAAAAATCATCCTAAGCCCTTGTAATTAGTAATTTTGGATTGGGAAATACTTTTTGAGGCTATAAACATAGGGTGATATTCTCGGCTATCTTTCCTTATCCAACCATAATTCCAAAATGCTTGAGTAAGATAATTCATATATTTTCCGCAAAATTTATTTGGGGAGATCTTCCATATCTCTCTGGTAGATTGTATGCTTGATTATCATTGAATATATTTATATTTCTACTTTTGGTTCTTCGATTGTTTCTATCTTCATGACTATACATGTTACAAGGCAACCCAATATCGAACCTGGTCTTAAAGATCATACCAACACTATTTTAACCTTATTTAATACCATCTTAGAGACTTCTAATACCTGGGTTGAGTTTGAATGCTCATGGGTAGTGATTGAGCAAGACATAAGTGTTCGGGAACGTTGGGAAGCTAGGAAAAGACATCCTAGGAATCAGCCATAGCTTTATTTTTCCTAAAGTTTTGATCTTCTTTTCATGTCCTTAAACCCCTGCATCTCTAGGATAAGAAGAGGTTTATCACCTAAGATCAACCCTATTGCTGAAATAGGAAGAAGAAACATTTTTTTGTCAACCCAAAAAAGTACTCTAAACAGAAATTTGTTTGATTCAGCTAGTTCGTCTTTCTCTCCCTTACCTATTGTTCACAAGATGGCATCTAGTGTTGGCTCTGGTGGCACTAGAGGTGCTTATTCATCTCAAAATTCATCCTCGTCAGTGATTGGTAGCTTGTATACCCATCAAGTCCATGTCCAATCTACCACCAATCCTACTAAGTTCTGTAACACCTTGTTTCCCCCAGTCTGTAAAAATAACTATATTGGCCAAGTATTGTAGCAAACTCAAAAAAAATGTGAATGTGTAATGTGAATGGACCTTTTGAAAAGGTCGATGAATGTGAATAATATAATGAATATATGTATTGCAGAACTACTGAGAGGGGAATATGATGAAAAAGAGACCATGATGGCTGGATAAAGGTGGTGGAAGGCACCTGGAATGGTGGCGTTAACTTCCACCAAAAACCGATACCGTATTTGGTCTTCACTGGCTCGGAGAACCAAGAGCGGCTCGCTGGCCCAAAATTAATTACTCACTGGTTGGTAGGTGGATGGATCCTCATGCGTAATGAGGGATGGGGGTAAAACTGCCCATCCATGGGATCCTGACACCTGACCACCATGAGGGAGATCCTGCCACACACAACCTCATCGGAAAGGAAAAAGGCAGGAGGAGCGTGCGATCAGGGGGCAAACACGAGGGAGGAAGAACTCTAGAAAAATATGTAGAGTGAGAGATAGAAGAGAAGAAGGAGAGTAACCTGCATTCTCAGTCACTGGTAGACAGAGACATGGTCTCACAACGTCGTGGTCTCAGCTCGGGGGTGGCTAGTGGTAAATCCGTTGGGAGTCGTTGAGCCTATGGTTGGGTGTAAATGAGCACCCCTCTCAACAGTTGCATCAGCCCTGGTGTTATTTCTGATAAGTGTTATTGAAGTTAATGCCATCATCGCATGATTCAGTTTTATGTGCTTGTAAATAGCTCTGACTAGAAGTGTTTATCTAGCGTTGATTTTGATAGAACGAATGCTTGTGTATGCTTACATACTATAGTTTTTTTGTCTGTGCAATTGATTAAGTCTAGGACATGAGTTCACTCCACCAAGAATCGTCTTATTTGTTTAGTTGCTTGTAATGTTCTAGGAAGGCCCCTTGAGAGTACTCTTCCCCATGAATTACCCCATAAACCTTGTAACCATACTGAACCTTACCAGAGACTCGATTAAGATCAGGGATAATTGCCCAAGAACCATATAAGGGATCATGCAATATGAGTCTAGAACCCTTATGCAAGAAAGAGTAGCTTTCTAAGGATTCGGGGTCATGGGAGCCAGAAGATCCGACCACTTCACGTATTGGGGATTTGGGAGTTCAGAGGTGGAAGAACCAGCTCTTGGAGTCACGAAATCCCGAGTCGTGAGATCGCGATTTGATCCTGGACCATAGATCCTAGGGACCCCTCGAAGTTTATAAGCCCTCGATTCTTAACCTTACCTAGGTGGGAGATTGAAATTGACTACATCCCAAAAGTCCCGAAGACATCGGGACCGTCCATGTTGAAGGACAGGCGGCAGAATATCCGACCACTTCGCGTATCATGGATTCAGGAGTTCGGAGGTGGAATACCTGGCTCTTGGAGTCATGAAATCTCGAGTCGCGAGATCGCAATGGGATCCTGGACCATAGATTCTAGGGACCCATCGGAGTTTATAAGCCGTTGATTCTTAACCTTTACTTAGGTGGGAGATTGAACTCGGCTACATCTCAAAAGTCCCGAAGACATCAGGACTGTACATGTTGAAGGATAGGTGGGACAAGATCTGACCACTTCATGTATCATGGATTCGGGAGTTCGGAGGTGGAAGACCCAGCTCTTGGAGTCACAAAATCCTGAGTCATGAGATCGCGATGGGATCCTAGACCGTAGATCCTAGGGACCCCTTAGAGTTTATAAGCCATCGATTCTTAACCTTAACAAGGTGGGAGATTGAACTTGACTACATCCCAAAAGTCTCGAAGACATAGGGACTGTCCATGTTGAAGGACAGGTGGCAGAAGATCCGACCACTTCGCGTATCGGGGATTCGGGAGTTCGGAGGTGGAATACCCAGCTCTTGGAGTCACGAAATCCCGATTCACGAGATCACGATGGGATCTTGGACTATAGATCCTAGGGACCCCTCAGAGTTTATAAGCCTTCAATTCTTAACCTTACCTAGGTGGGATATTGAACTTGACTACATCCCAAAAGTCTCGAAGACATCGGGACCGTCCATGTTGAAGGACAGGTGGCAGAAGATCTGACCACCTCGCCATATCGCATATCGGAGTCTTGAAGGTTGAGGGGAATCAACTTCAACTATAGAAGTCCTGAGTAGTGAGGTTGCGAGACTCAAGAAGCCTGGAAGGGGTCAAACTACTCTGACTTTCGCGTTTCAGGGATTTGTAAAAGAAGGGCCCAAGGGTCCAACCTTTCAACTCGCGAACTTGCGAATTGCGAGCAAGGCTAGTAACTAGCCCTAGCCAGTGGTCACACGTGGAGAGCGCTATTAAGGAGGGGCCATACCCTATCGGACTCTCGGGTATCGGCAATTGGAGAGGAAAATTCAAGGGTCTTCAACCCCCAACTCGCTAGGTCACGAGTTGTGAATGGTGCCCGCACTTAGGCGCGTAGGTGGCCCAAATCCACAATCACAGAGAGGTGCCCCCATAGGACTTCGGGGATTCTTTCCCTCGAGAATTTGGAGAAATTTCTATTCAGCCACAGGGGTGCGTGAAACATTGGTATCAGAGCATGGTTACAGCACTCGGCCTACTTGGGCTCATGAACGAGTTGCACAGAAGCTTCATTCGGAAACACTCCTAGAGGAGTAACCCTCTATCTTAAACCTGTTTATATTCAAAGGATCAAAGTTTGAAAATAAGAACCCGACTGTGTATGCATGTGAAAGAATTATGAATTTTGCACGGGTTATGAAAATGTATCTAACTTTTGACTAACAACCAGCGTTTGTCTTTTGCACCCAAGCGGATGATTAGCCGTGGGAATTTATAGACGCAGAGAATGGTGACTCATCAAGAGGTGGGAGAGCGCTCCCACAATAGAGACGAGGAGTCTGAAGAAAGAAGGGCAATAGGGACCCCTCCATATCTAGCTGAGACTGTGAGGAGTCTCATGGTCGAGTTGCAAAGCTACAAGGCCGACAATGAAAGGATGATTAAAGAACAAGAAAAGCAGACAGAAATTAACGTAGTTTTATTGCAGAGTTTATCCGATCTGCAAAGGCAAATGCAGCATGAACCTGAAACTCAGAAACATGGTCATGTCAGTGGCCACACTGAGAGGAGCACCTTGAAATAGGTCCACCCCAGAGGTAAGGGACCAGTGCCGAGTGATTCCTCCGAGAAGGAAGATGGTGATTCAGAATACTCTTCCAGCAGTAGAACCAGTTCCTATTCTCGAAGAAAACAGAAGAATCAAAATACTTCCAAGGGTCATAAATTTGAGGAATTCAGAAAGGCCAAACCACCCTCCTTCGATGGTGAGATAAAGAAGGGAGAGGAAGCAGAGGCCTGACTACTTGGACTAAAGAAATATTTCAGAGTCCATGATTTTTCAGAAAATTTGAAGGCCCGAGTAGCCACCTTCAATGAATGGAAAGGCTTCCATTTGGTGGGAATATCTTAAGAATGTGAAAGGGGTTTACGAAGAGGATCTATCCTGGAAACAGTTTGATAAGTACTTCTGGAAGAAGTATTTGTCGGAAAAATATTTCGACGAGAAGACAAAAGAGTTTTATGAACTCAAACTGGGGCAACTCACTATAGAGGAATATGTCAACAAATTCCTCGACTTGTTGAGATATATGCCTTATATAAAAGAAGAAAAGGAAAAGGTGCAACGCTTCATCAGTGGGCTACCCAAGGACTACCAGAACATAATTGAATTTGATGAGCCAAAGACCCTAGAAGACACTATTCGAAAGGAAACATATTGTCAGGAATAGTATGGACATCGAGCAGAACCTCGTGAAGGATGGAAACCAAAGAATAGTTCAAGGTTCTATAAAAAAGGGATTAAATCCCTAGGATTTAAGAACTATAAGAAGACCCTAAGAATGAAATTTCCATCCCGGAGTGTACTCTAGTAGAACTTTCCTTCTTCGGGCGGAAGTAAAATTTCTGGACCTGTACCAATAAAGACTGATAACCCAAAGAGAGAACCTTTGAAATGTTGGGGTTGTGGAGAAGAACATCTCCTAAAAGACTGTCCACATTGACAACAGAATAGTCAGAGGACCTATAACATCCAGGAAGCTACTACAGTCGATGATGTGGCCAGGAGTGTGCCGTAGATTTATGCAGCCTTGGATAATAACCAAGCTGACCATAAAGCTTCAGTGGTGGAGATCGAAGGTATGATCTCCAATCATCTAGTGTCTATTTTGATTGAACCTGGTTCAAATTTGAGTTATATAGCCCCTAAATCTGTTGATAAGTGTAAATTACAGCCACAAAAACATACCAAGCCATGGTTGGTACAGTTAGCCACTGGCACTAGAAGAAGGGTAGCAGAGGTTATACCATCCTGCTAATTAATGTTGGGTGAATTTCCCACCCAAGCAACCCTTAACATATTACCCCTGGGATGATATGATCTGTTGATTGGTATGGATTGGCCAGCTGCCCATAAAGCCAGATTGGACTGTTACCATAAGACATTAAAATGTGTAAGTAAGGAAGGGAAGAGGATAACCCTTCAAGGGATCCAAAAACCTGTCTTGGTGAGACAAATATCATCTCTGCAAATGAGAAATTATTGCCGAAAGGGATGTCCCCTATATGCAATACAGGTATTGGAAACCATAGAAGGTGGTAAACCCAGCCTTGGAGATCATCCTACCCTGAAGGAATATAGAGATGTGTTTTTGGAAGAGGTACCAGGCCTACCTCCGAGAAGAGACATAGGCTTCTCAATAGAACTCACACCGGGAGCAGTGCCGGTGTCTAGGACACCCTACCGGATGAGCACACCCGAGTTAGTTGAACTCAAATTGCAATTAAAAGAAATGATGGATAAGGGTTATATTCGACCCAGCGTGTCTCCATGGGGAGCGCCAGTCCTGTTTGTGAAAAAGAAGGACGACACCCTTAGAGTGTGTATAGATTATAGACAAATAAATAAGGTAACCATAAAGAACAAGTACCCCTTGGCCAGGATCGATGATCTGTTCAATCAATTAGGAAGCGCGTCTATTTTCTCAAAGAAGGACTTGAGGTCGGGATACCATCAAGTCCAAATCAAGGATGAATACATCCATAAAACTGCCTTCCGGACGAGGTATGGTCACTATGAGTTCGTGGTAGTGCCATTTGGGTTGACCAATGCCCCTGCCACTTTTATGTGCTTGATGAACAATGTACTCAGTAAATTTCTACATAAATTTGTGCTAGTTTTTATTGATGATATATTAATTTACTCTAAGAATAGAGAAGAGAATGAAGAACATCTTAGGTTGGTGCTACAAGTACTCAGAGAGCATCATCTCTATGCTAAATTTAGAAAATGTGACTTCTTCCAGAAGCAAATACATTACTTGGGTCATGTTATGTCCGAAGAAGGGGTAGCAGTGGACCCTGACAAAATCAAGTCTATCATGGAATGGCCTACCCCAAGGGATGTTTTGGATATCAGATCCTTTATGGGATTAGCAGGATATTACAGGAGATTTATAGAAGGATCCTCCAAGATTGGTTGTCCAATCACTTCCCTCCAGAAGAAGGGGACAAAATTCTTGTGGACACAGAAATGTGAAGAAAGATTTAAAACCCTAAAACATCTACTGACCCATGCACCCATACTGAAAATTGTAGACCCAGAAGATGACTTCCTCGTGTGCACAAATGCCTATAAGGAAAGGCTCAGAGGAGTCCTTATGCAGAAAGGAAGTGTGATCTGCTATGAATACCAAAAATTGAACGAGCATGAAGTCAACTATGTGACCCATGATCTAGAACTGGCTGCCATAGTGCGTGCCTTGAAAATGTGGAGGCATTACCTCCTGGGAAGGAAATTTGTACTTATGACATATCACTGTGGATTGTGATACATGTTTGATCAGCCAAAACTCAATGCCAGACAGGCTAGATGGATGGCCCTCCTTAACGAATTTGATTTCGAAATCAAACACATTAAAGGAAAAGAAAATAGGGTTGTTGATGCCCTTAGCAGAAGAATGAAAACAATTCACCTGGCAGCAATGAACACATGCGAGATAGATGTCAAGGAAAGAATCAGAAATGCACAAGAAACAGATCCCTTTGTTCAGACCGTGACCATGTACCTACAGCAAGAACCCGCTGGAGTAAAATATGAAGGCTATCAGATGACCAAAGGAGGTCTTCTCACTTACAAGAAATTTTTTTATATTCCAGCGTGTGACGACTTGAAGAGGTTCATTATGGATGAACTACATAAAATACCCTACTCGGGTCATCCGAGATACCAGAAAATGGTCACTGCCACCAGGCAACAATTTTATTGGCCTGGATTGAAGAAAGACATAGCCGAGTACCTAGCCCAAATGCATAGAGTGCCAACAGGTTAAAGCAGAACACCAGCATCTAGCAAGATTATTGCAACCTTTACCAATCCCAGAATGGAAATGGGAAACCATATCCATGGATTTCATCACTGGATTACCGACTTCGACCAAACAAAATGACGCCATTATGGTGGTGGTGGATAAATTGAGAAATTTTGCTCACTTCATCCCCGTCAAGTCAACCAGCAAGGTAATCGATATCACCCAGGTATTCATGAAAGAGATATTCAGAGTGCATGGTATTCTGAAAGAGATCATGTCTGACAGAGACATGAAATTTACTTCCAACTTTTGGAAATCACTGATGGTCGGTTTAGAGACCAAGTTGTTGTTTAGCACTGCCTATCACCCTCAAACCGACGGACAGACAGAAAGAGTAAATCCAATATTAGAAGACATGTTAAGGATACATGTAATGCATCGACCCAAGAAATGGGAAGACTACCTGCCACTGGTAGAATTCGCCTACAACAACGGCTACCAAGCATCCCTAAAAATGAGTCCCTTTGAAGTCCTCTATGGTAGGTCGTGTAATACTCCAGTTAGTTGGAGTAATCCCGTAAACAAGATATCTTTTGGGCCCGACATGTTAAAAGAAATGGAACAGCAAGTGACTCAGATAAAACAAAATCTAAAGGTCGCTCAAAACCGACAGAAAAGTTATGCCGGCCAAAAGAGAACTCCAAGAGAGTTCAAAACGGGAGACCATGTATATCTTAGAGTTAGGCCCAAGAAGAGTTCCCTAAAAATGGGAGCTTGTGCCAAGTTGGCACCTCGGTATTGTGGACCCTTTGAGGTTCTATATAGAGTGGGACCTATAGCCTATTGGCTAGCACTTCCTCCCACAATCAAAGCACATAATGTTTTCCATGTTTCATTATTGAAGGAATATGTGCATGATGTTAATCATATAATTGATTGGTTTGTGATTCAGGTGAAACCGGAGGGATAATTTCTACCAGAACCCCAATGCATACTGGACAGAAAGGAAACCCCACTCTGGAACCGAACCATTGCACAGGTCAAGTTGCAGTGGAAGCATTTTGGCCCAGATGAGTCTACATGGGAAATGGAGGATGCCATGAAACAGGCATATCCGATTTTGTTTACACCTGTACATATAGGCCATGTTGATAGATAGAACATAGAGGATGATGTTCCTTTAAGGGGGAGGGAATTGTAACACCTTGTTTCCCCCAGTCTGTAAAAATAACTACATTGGCCAAGTATTGTGGCAAACTCAAAAAAAATGTGAATGGACCTTGTGAAAAGGTCGATGAATGTGAATAATATAATGAATATATGTATTGCAGAACTGTTGAGAGGGGAATATGTTGAAAAAGAGACCACGATGGCTGGATAAAGGTGGTGGAAGGCACCTGGAATGGTGGCGTTAACTTCCACTGAAAACCGATACCATATTTGGTCTTCAATGGCCCGGAGAACCAAGAGCTGCTTGTTGGCCCGAAATTAATTGCTCGTAGGTTGGTAGGTGGATGGATCCTCATGCGTAATGAGGGATGGGGGTAAAACCGTCCATCCATGGGATCCTGACACCTGACCACCACGAGGGAGATCGTGCCACATGCAACCTCACCAAAAAGGAAAAAGGAAAGAGGAGCGTGCGATCAGGGGGCAGATGCGAGGGAGTAAGAACTTTGGAAAAATAAGAAGAGTGATTGATAGCAGAGAAGAAGGAGAGTAACCTTCGTTCTCTGTCACTGGAAGACAGAGACACAATCTCGTAGCATCGTGGTCTCAGCTCGGGGGTGGCTAGTGGTAAATCCATTGGGAGTCACTGAGCCTACGGTTGGGTGGAAACGAGCACCCCTCTCAGTAGTTGCATCAGCCCTGGTGTTATTTTTGATAAGTGTTATTGAATTTAATGCCATCATCGCATGATTCAGTTTTATGTGCTTGTAAATAGCTCAGACTAGAAGTGTTTATCTAGCGTTGATTTTGATAGAACAGATGCTTGTGTATGCTTACATATTGTAGTTGTTTTGTCTGTGCAATTGATTAAGTCTGGGACATGAGTTCGCTCCACTAAGAATTGTCTTATTTTCTTAGCTGCTCGTAATGTTCTGGGAAGGCCCCTTGAGAGTACTCTTCCCCGAGAATTACCCCATAAACCTTGTAACTGTACTGAACCTTACCAGAGACTCGATTAAGATCAGATATAACTGCCCAAGAACCATCTGAGGGTTCATGCAATCCGAGTCTAGAACCCCTATGCAAGAAAGAGTATCGTTCTAAGGATTCAGGATCATGGGAGCTAGAAGATCCGACCACTTCACGTATCGGGAATTCGGGAGTTCGGAGGTGGAAGACCCGGCTCTTGGAGTCACAAAATCCTGAGTCACGAGATCGCGATGGGATCCTGGACTGTAGATCCTAGGGACCCCTCAGAGTTTATAAGTCGTCGATTCTTAACCTTACCTAGGCAGGAGATTGAACTTGACTACATCCCAAAAGTCCCGAAGACATTGGGACCATCCATGTTGAAGGACAGGTGGCAGAAGATCCGACCACTTCGTGTATCGAGGATTCAGGAGTTCGGAGGTGGAAGACCCATCTCTTTGAGTCATGAAATCCTGAGTCGCGAGATCGTGATGGGATCCTAGACCATAGATCCTAGGGACCCATTGGAGTTTATAAGTCGTCAATTCTTAACCTTTACTTAGGTGGGAGACTGAACTCGGCTACATCTCAAAAGTCCCGAAGACAACGGGATCGTCCATGTTGAAGGATAGGTGGCAGAATATCCGACCACTTCGCGTATCGGGGATTCGGGAGTTCGGAGGTGGAAGACCCGGCTCTTGGAGTCACGAAATCCTGAGTCGTGAGATCGCGATGGGATCCTGGACAGTAGATCCTAGGGACCCCTCGGAGTTTATAAGCCATCGATTCTTAACCTTACCTAGGTGAGAGATTGAACTTGACTACATCCCAAAAGTATCGAAGACATCGGGACCGTCCATGTTGAAGGACAGGTGGCAGAAGATCTAACCACTTCGTGTATCGAGGATTCGAGAGTTCGGAGGTGGAAGACCCGGCTCTTGGAGTCAAAAAATCCTGAGTCGCGAGATCGTGATGGGATCCTAAACCGTAGATCCTAGGGACCCATCGGAGTTTATAAGCCATCGCTTCTTAACCCTTAATTAGGTGGGAGATTGAACTCGACTACATCCCAAAAGTCCCAAAGACATCGGGACCATCCATGTTGAAGGATAGGTGGCAGAAGATCCAACCACTTCGCGTATCGGGGATTCGAGAGTTCGGAGGTGGAAGACCCGACTCTTGGAGTCACGAAATCCTGAGTCACAAGATCGTGATGGGATCCTAGACAGTAGATCCTAGGGACCCCTCAGAGTTTATAAGTCATTGATTCTTAACCTTACCTAGGAAGGAGATTGAACTTGACTACATCCCAAAAGTCCCAAAGACATTGGGACCGTCCATGTTGAAGGATAGGTGGCAAAATATCCGACCACCTCGCTATATTTCATATCAGAGTCTTGGAGGTTGAGGGGAATCATCTTCGGCTATAGAAGTCCCGAGTAGCGAGGTTGCAAGACCCGAGAAGCCTGGAAGGGGTCAAACTACTCTAATTTTCGCGTTTCAGGGATTTGTAAAAGAAGGGCCCAAGGGTCCAACCTTTCAACTCACAAACTTTTGAATTGCGAGCAAGGCTAGTAACTATCCCTAGCCGGTGGTCACACATGGAGAGCGCTATTAAGGAGGGGCCATACCCTATCGGATTCTCGTGTATCGGCAATTGGAGAGGAAAATTCGAGGGTCTTCGACCCCCAACTCGCTAGGTCACGAGTTGTGAATGGCGCCTGCACTTAGGCCCGTAGGTGGTCCAAATCCACAATCACAAGGATGTGAACAAGTAAGAACTAGCCTACTCTAGGCCCTTGTAGGACTTTGGGGATTCTGTCCCTCGAGAATTCGGCGAAAATTTTATTCAGCTGCAGGGGTGCGTGACAAGTTCATAAAGACTTGTGGTCTCTTTTAGTTTGAAGAAGATGTTACTACTACTCTGTGGCATGTTTCATCTCCTCTTAACCTAGCACCTGCTACTCGTCCACTTCCTAAATTCAAAGAGCATATCCCTAGGTTTTTAGGAAATAACATGGTCACTACAAATGAACACTTGGTGGAATTTTCTAATGCCTATGACAACATAGGATCCAATGACAATGACACTAGTATGTGCTTATTTGTTAATTCTCTTGAAGGGAAAGTAGTGGCCGATTTCTTTGATCTTCCTTCCAAGCTTATTTCCACTTGGGAGGAGTTATTTTATTGGTTCAAATCTACCTATGGGAAGTCTAAGAGCCCAGCCGAGTCATTACGGGAGTACAATAACATTGCTTATAAATATGGTCAAACTATCAAGTCTTTCAACTTACGTTTCACCAAGTTATATAACCAAATTCTTGAACTCATTCTCCCTCAAAACCAAGCCACTTTTATGCATTACTATAATGATTTACCTTCCCCATACCGTCATAGTCTTGAATAAAATGTCATTGAAAACCTTGGTTTTGCTCTGCATACTTGTTTAGAGTATGAATAACATCTTGAAAGAACAGGTCTTCCCAAGAGAGACTCAGTTAAACAAACGGACATGTCCGCCCTCTTACATCTTTTACAAGACATGAATAATCGAATGGTAGCATATGAGAGAAAGGGAAACGTCCCTTCACTTACCCCTGGGGCCTCATATTCTTCTTCACCACCCTTTAGGAATCCTAATGAAAACAACTTTTAGCCTAATTCCATCATGTCTCACAGTTGGTGTAACTTTTGTGAGGAACACCATGAGGAAAGAACTTGTGAGTTAAAGAAGAGTGTCAAAGATAAAATATTTGGTAAAAGGCATGAAACTAATATTGTTGTTCTACATTTTGCAAAGCCACAGGATTTCATGATCATAAATACTAGGAATAAATCCTATGCTCTGAAAGGTAAATATGATCCTCCTCGCACTTCTTCTATCCCAATATCTTCTTCACCAGTTGTTATTGTACAAGTTACTAAAACTCCTAATAGTAAAGGAACTCCATCACCTCTTCCCTCTTCCAAATACAACATTCTCAATCAATTGGCTCATATTAAATCCGATTCTACCCTCATGGACATGGTTTCCATCCCTGAGCAACAAAAGCATCTAAAAAAATTCATGGAAGGAAAATATTCCATCGTG